>VWZS01001730.1:18682-171298 GCA_013397075.1 Rhabdornis inornatus
AATCCTACTGGTTTTTTTTTCCTCTCCCTCGTATTTTTCCCCTATAAAAAGTGATCCCACCTTTCACAGGCCCCCGGGAACCCTTTGCCCTGCAGAGCCCTTTGATGGGGGCGCTGCTGCAGGTTTATGGTGACTTGGAGAGGGGATTTTACATCCATCAGCATTTTCCTCTGGAAAACACCTCCCTGAAGGGCTGGGAACTCACTCTGGGTTAATATCACTGGCATGGGGAAACAGAGTTTTGTTTTCCAGGCTTTGGGATCACACAGGCAGAAGGATGAGGAGTTTTTTATAGGATTATTTCCAATTGGTGTTGCATAGGATGATGGAATGGCATTTCCAGAGATACAGAAATTTTAAAAAAAACACTTTTCACCCTAAAAACAGCAGGCAGGTGAAGCTTGTTTTCCCTGCTCCTCCTGAGATGGATCTCCTGTGCCACACCACAATCCAGAGAAACAGAATTTCCCTCGAGACATGATGGAAAGCAAACTCCAAATTCAAAACTGTCTCACCCCAGGACTCCCAGAACCCATTTTAAATTTAAATTTCACAACTCCACGCTCTGTGCAGGCAGAGAGTGCTGCTGGAAAGTTTTCATTCCCAGAGCCTGGAGCTGGGATGTGGAACACAAAGATGTCCCAGTGCTGAGGGTCTGCTGTTGGAGACTGTAAATCAAATGTTTCTCTGAATTCTTCAGAGAGAAGCAGAGATTAAATTAAAACCTTTAGATAGATTAAAGTATATTAAACCACTCACACATAAAGTAAAAGTGTAAGTTTAAGTTTTAGAATTAGCAATCAAGTAAATAAATATAAATAAGTTTTAAGTTCTTTAAAAAATAAAGGTCTTAAATACCAGTGTAAAAGTGCAAGTTCTAGTAAAAGTTGAAAAACATAGTCCTAGGTAGTAGTATTAAAAATAAGTTTCTGTAAAACATCCAAAAACATAATAAATACAAAATACAATAAATACAAAATAAATACAAATAAAACCATAGTAAAAACATTGCTTACAATTTTTAGATAGAGGAAAATAAACCATAAAAGCAGCTTATATGTATGTGTTTCTTAGTACTTAGAGTACTAAGAAACTGAAATTCTAATAAGTTAAGAGAAAATGGTTCGAGTTTGTATTTTTAAATTGTTAAATAATTTGTGCATAAAAATCTATACATTAGAAAAATGCTTGCTCTTACTTGCTCTTGCTCTCTTTTTTCTCTCCCCTCACTGTTATCACACTCACCCAAAAAAAAATAAAAATTGCAACAGCAACATCAGCCTTCCTGAGACCTCATCAGAAGCAACTTCTAATTAGAACTTTACTTCTATTTAAAACTCTGTACTGAAAACTTGTAACTTGGGCTTTAACACTTGTAACTCTTTGCCTTTCAAAACTAATATGCCTTTACAAAAATCAGCTTTAGAACAACCAATAACAGCTCAACTCCTTAAAATAAAACAGCAACCCGACAGTCTGCAGTGCCAAGGGTCTGTCCCTGGTGCTGATGGCTCTGGGACCAGCGGGGATGAGCCCTGGGTGTCCTCGAGCAAAGGGATCAGGGCTGGCCCTGCCATTCCTCCCCAAACCACTCTCCAAAATCCCTGGATCTCCCCGCTGACCGCGGTGGGAGGAGTTTTAGCTTGGATAATTTAAATTAGGATGGGAAAATGGATCCCTGCTATGTTCTCCTTGAGCTGATGATCCAAAACCTCTCCTCTCCCTCTCTTCGGGCAGCATCCCAAATTCCTCAGCTGAGAGCCCTCCACTGACTGATGCTGCTGATCTCCACAGACTTGGAGCATCCCCACCTCCGGGAATCATTTATCTCCCAAAAAAACCTCACAGTAAAACCTGGATGCATCACTCTTCCAAGGGGCTCCATGGTATAAACACAACTGGGAATTACAATTCCAGCCCCATGGGAAAGCCCAGCATTTGTTGTAACCTTGCACCAGGGACAGGGAAAAAGATCAAAAAGCTGATTTTTGTGAAGCAAAGGGAAATTTTTTTCCTTTGGAATCACCGAGCTGCTTCTGATGGAGTTGATCTTTAGGGCTGCTCTGCTGTGTGCAGGGTATGGAGAGCATCTTCCTCAAGAACTCCAAATACTCCTTGCCCTTCTTCACAAAAATGGAAAAGTTTTTGTAAAAAGTACCTGTTTTAGACAGGTACTTCTCCAGTACCTGTCCAAATCCCTGGGAATTCTACAGCCAGGGAAATTTCCTTTCTCACAGGACAAAACATCCAACCTCCCCCCCCGGCTGCCACATTAACCCCAATTCCCAATGACCCCACCTCTCCCCCAGCCCGTGGGTAAATCCCAACATCCAATAATCCCTGGAGCACTTCCAGGGCTGGACAGCCCTCCCCAGGTTAATTTTTCCAAGGGGAAAGCTGATATTCCTGCATAAAACACACATCTGCAGGGAAAATGCCAGGAGTGTGGGTGAGTTATGGTCCCTCAGCACGGATCACTTGAGCCCTAATGCTACAAGCACCTTCAGGTTTTCCTGACTGAAGTTCCTGCTAATTGCTTCCATATGAATCCTTCCCCTTTATTTCTTTATTTATCCCTGTCCCTCCATTGTTCGTCCTGCCATGTTCGATGGTTAAAAAAAAAAAAAAAAAAAGCAGAGAAATGAGTTTATTTCCTAATAATTACTGATATTATTTAATAACTGGTTTATTTGAGCCAGGGTTGATGCCCATTCACGGGTGGGTTTTGGCATGGAGTTGTTCTCACATGGAAAGGGGCTGCTCTCAACCCTAAGCCAAGGGAAACACAGAAAATTCCATAGAATCCTTGAAGGGTTTGGGTTGGAAGGAACATCATAAACCATCTTGTTCCAACCTAACTTCAGGGACACCTCCCACTGTCCCAGGCTGCTCCAAGCCCTGTCCAACCCAGTCCTGGACACTTCCAGGGATCCAGGGGCAGCCACAGCTGCTCTGGGCACCCTGTGCCAGGGCCTGCCCACCCTCCCAGGGAACAATTCCTGCCCAATATCCCATCCATCCCTGCCCTCTGGCAGTGGAAGCCATTCCCTGTGTCCTGTCCCTCCATGCCTTGTCCTGGAGCCCCTTTAGGCCCTGGAAGGGGCTCTGAGCTCTCCCTGGAGGTTCTCCTCTCCAGGTGAGCACCCCCAGCTCTCCCAGCCTGGCTCCAGAGCAGGGGGGCTCCAGCCCTGGAGCATCTCCATGTTCTCCTCTGGATTTGCTCCAGCAGCTCCAGGTCCTTCTGATGTTGTTCCTCAGGGCTGGAGGCATCTCTGCAGGTGAGGTCTCACCTGAGCAGAGTTGAGGGGGATAAATTCAGGAGTTTCCCCCCACAAATCCATGGACTGAAGTGCCACCCTCCTGCCCAGCCCCATCCCTTTGGCAGAACCTCTCTTTGGCCCCTTTTGGTGCCTTCCAGCTCAGTTTGCCCTCAAAGTTGTCTCTTTTCCCCCCAGGGTCATTCCATGCTCTTTGTCTGCCTCTGCAGCTCCAGCTGGGCTGTTCCTGCCTCCAGGAGCCCTGCATGTACCCAGGCAGTTGGAAACGGGGAAAAATCCACCCCAGTGAGAGGGAAAAGAAGGACTTGGGGGGAGGAAAGCTTATGGGTCATGGGGAGAATGAGGAAGGCAGATCCCTGGAGGGTTTGTAGCCATTTCTAATCCACAAAGGTATCTCCAAACCCACAATTCCCATATGTACGGGCAGGAATAGGATGCCAGGTACTGGTATTTCCCCTCTCAACATCCAAATCTGATTCATTGTGGCATCAGATCTGAGTAAAATCCCTGGGAAATCAAATTTGGGCATCTCAGCCTGAACCTTGGCACCCTAAAACCTAAAAACATCAATGCAAACCCCAGTGAAGAGACAATTCTGCATCCAGGGTTCCCCACACCCCGCCATGTGTGTCCCAGCAGAGCCTTGATTCCACTTTTCTGTCTTTTCAAACATCAGGATATGAATGAAAATTCCCAAAAAAAAAACCCTTTTTGAAGGTTTTTTCTCTCCTGGGAATGCAGGAGAGCAAAGCTGTGCTGGTCCTTGCAGCTTTCCCCTGCAGAGCTGGAGGTAACTCTGAGCTGGGGGTCACCCCTGGGAAATCCCTGCACAGCCCAGCTGGAAAATGGGGATATCACGTTGCAAATAGGGAAAAAGAAAAGCTTTTTTAAGGCAAACAGGGTCTCGTTAAGGCATCTGGAGAGGTCTGAGGAGGGCAGAGCAGAGCCTTGAAATAAAGCAGGAGGTGCTGGGTGAGTGATCTCGGGTTTCCAGCCAGGGCTTTTTACAGCCAGAGCTCAGGGCTTTCCAGTAGAGCCCCAAAGCAGCCAAATTAATCAGGCTAATGAAGAACCCCGGGCTGCTGGGGCTTTGGCTGTGCATCACCCCTTAATTAGGGCTAAATTCCCGATTCTGGGCAGGCTGAGGTGCAGCTCCTCTGTCTGGAACACGATGAACCCCAGCGCTGGTGTGGGAGAGAACAAAAACCCCGAGGATGGGATGAGTTCAGCTCAGGTCAGGCTGCACTGGGGACTGGGCTGGCTCTGATCTTCACCCCCTCCAAGCAGAGCCAGGACACCTAAAAAGCATTTGGCTGCTGGGAGGAGATGCCAGGGGTGTTGGAATCACCAACATCTGCATTTGAGGACTGGAAATAAAGAAACACAAAAGGCAAAACAAAATCACACCAGCTAATGAAAAAATAGTAGGGAAAAACTGCTTTAAGAAAATCCACAAAACAACACATTCATTTTACTTCCAGAAAGTCACATGCTCACCTCAGAAGAGATTTTACAGATGAAGAAAGTCACAGAAATCATTCACAGTGCCAAAAAGCAAACCAACTATCAGATAAAGGTCACTTTCGAAACGGGATTGATTGATCCTAAACCACGCAAAACCTGGATGAATGAATTAATTCCGAGCCTCTGTTGTGTCAAAGTGCTTTTCCCTGGGTGAGAGGGTGGCTGTGTACCCCATGGAAATGCTGATTTTTGGAGGGCAAAGCTGGGGTAGGAAGTACAGAAGGCATTTGGGAATTGAGGCAGGGAATTTGTCATGGTTTAGTATAAACCAAAAGCAAACCATAAAATGTATTTGGCCACCATGGCTGGTTTTTCATCCCCCCGTGCCTGTGTCACTTTGAGCTGCAGTTCTGTCCCCGAGGGTGGCTCGGTGGGGATGTGTCTATAGGTAACTCTTCATTTATGTGTATTCATTATATATGAATTATATATTCATGTGACTGCATTTGTATGTATTTGTGCCTCATCACTGTGCAAAATACATTTTAATGGAGGAAAACACAAGAGTGAATTCTTTTCTCTAGAGGAGACTTGATTTGACCCAAGGGAAGGAGTTACCTGAACCCAGAACTGCTCTTCCCTCTCTGATCCAAGAGTGGATTGGGACCAGCTGCACCATCCAGCTCCTCCCCCTCAGTGGAGGCTGAGGGGAGCTGCCCTTGGTTTAGACCAGGCTTATCTGCCGGCCTAACCATCAAAGGCTGCATTGCAGGAATTAGTTGGACTTCTTAATTAGCCAGGAGGAAGTTTACCCCAACCAGTCAAGCTCAGCAGAGAGGGAATTCATTAAACATCTCTGGTTTGCCAAGCACAAGGCTGATTTTGCAAGTCAAAGAAGGTTTTTGTTTTTAATTGCATTTTCTTTAATGGTTTTGCCAGGAAAAAAATCCATGCGTGTCCTTTCCAGCAGAGACAGGCACTCTGCCTTCCCAGATTTTACTTTCTGGCTCTAAATCCAAGAGATTTCCAGATTGCCATGTGACACAATGACATCCAGAGCAGGGAATGGGGAAATTGGGGCTGATTCTGAGTGTGGCTGCCCAGGGGGGTTTGCAGGGAAAGGCAGAACCCTCTGCTTGCAGGACAGACACAGAAATTGGGATTCTTTGGGCTCTCCTGATCCCTCACATGGGCTCCAGATCCCTTTCCAGGAAAGGCTTGGCACAGGAAATAGGGACCAGGGGCTGCAAGGCCTGAGCCTCCATTTCCAGCACACGTCAGTGGTGTCCTGTTCTGGGTGCTGCTGGCTCACCTGCCTCATCCCAAACCTCCCAGGAGCTGCCTCATCCCAAACCTCCCAGGATCTGCTTCATCCCAAACCTCCCAGGATCTGCTTCATCCCAAACCTCCCAGGAGCTGCTTCATCCCAAACCTCCCAGGAGCTGCCTCATCCCAAACCTCCCAGAAGCTGCCTCATCCCAAACCCTATCCCAGGAGCTGCTTTATTCCAAATCTTCTCCCAGGAGCTGCTTCATCCTAATCCATCTCTCAGGAACTGCCTCATCCCAAACCCTCTCCCAAGAGCTGCCTCACCCCCAGCAGCTGGTTTATGGTACCATGGAACAGTTTGGGTTGGGAGGGACATTGAAGCCCATCCCATTCCAGGCCCTGCCATGTGCAGGGACACTTTCCACTAGACCAGGTGTCTCCAAATCCCACCCAACCTGGCCTTGAACTCTTCCATGGAGCTTCATTCCATGTCCCAGGTGCTGGAGCTGGGTCTGTGCCCTCTTCTCCTGCTTCTGCATCCTGGTTATTCCCAGCCAGCTCTGCCTAAATTTCCATTGCAGCTGAATAAAGCAATCCCTGCCATCATCATCCTCACAGAGCTGAGGGGCTGCAGAAGTTCACTGACCCTGAAGTTCCACCAGGAAATTTTGGCTCCAGGGACACCCTGTGTGTGCCAGGAGCTGCAGGGCTGCAGCCCCAGGGCTGCCTCCTCCTCTGCAGGGATTTTCTCCATCCAGGAGCTGCTGGAAATCCAGTTCCTGGGAGAGGCAGAAGGCACCCAGCTGGTCCAAAAGCAGCAACACCTTCCTGAGGGATGGCTTGGCCCTACCTGACCCTGGGGGTTCACCAGGTTGGTCTGTAGGGCTTTCAGAGCCAGCAGGATTCCCCTTTTCCCTCCTGGATGCTCCACTCACTGCTGCTTTGGGCTTCCAGTTCCAGCTCTAGGAAAAAACCCAACCACAGACTGGGAAAAATTCATTTCATGTTCCCTCAATTCAGTCTGCTGAATTTCTTCTCCAGATCAATTTTCTTGGTGGGGTCTAAAGCTGGTGGTGGCTTTCTCAGGGATGTTTTTTTCAACAGGGATCAAAGTTACCTTGGAAATTCCAAACATCTCAGGCTCTGGTGGACAGGCTGGGGCAGAGGAGGCAGAAATTGAGGGGATCTGGAGTCTTGGCCATGAAATCTTGTCCTTGGGGGGCTGACCTTATTTTTCAGCCCTTCCATCCATATTGGGAAGCACCAATGGGGATAAATAATGGGGGATAAATAATGCACTGCAGGGCAGGAGCTGGGTCAGGTCATCCTGCAGGGATTTTAGGGATGTGTTTCCCTGGGCAGCTCCGGCTGGAGCTGAGCCTAAGTCAACAAGAGGAGCCCATCCCACCCTCAGGGTGGGATTTCCCCAGGCACAGGAGACTTTGGAGCGCACCCAGGGACACTCTGGGAGCTTGAGGTCACACCAGGGGACCTCAGTATCCAGAAACCAAAATGAGCCAAGGAGACAACAATGTCCCCTTGATGAGCCTCATCTTTGGGGTCATCACTCCTTCAGCCAGAGGTTAACAGAGTCCTCTTTTAAACACCTCAAAATCCCATTTTTTCTCCATGCCTGGAGAAAAACATGGTTGAATATTCCCATTTTGTTGTATTTTCACCTTGGGAAGGAGAAGTGTGAGAGATGCAGACAGCCGTGGCTGGGAGCACCAGGACTGGGTTTCTCACAGCAGGAAACAACCCCAAACCTCTCAGCTGAGCCCAGCGGGGAAAAAACCTTCTTATATTTCCTTAACACTCTCCCCTTTTGCTTTTTTTCCTTGGAAAAATAAAAGAGCTGTGTCAGTGCCCAGGGCAAGCCTGGAGCCTTCCAGCCCCAGAGCAGTGAGAGCTCAGCCCTGTCTGAAGCAGCCCCAAATGGGATTTATTTTCTAATGGATTAAAATTAATTAATTAATTAATTATTAATTTAAATAAATTAATTTCTAATTTATTTTCTAATGGATTCCTAAAGCCAGCTGTTTTCCATGCATGCCTCTGCATACCTTCATCCCATTACCTTCAATTCCCAAACCTTATTTTGCAGATGGAGAAACTGAGGCACTGACCTTGAGCTATTTCCAGGTCAATAAAGAGCTCTTATGGGACTTGCTGGGTTTTCCTGATGAGGATGTGCATTAATTTAGGAATTTAATATTCGGGTTGGATGGCAAATGGTCCCATTCCCTCATCCCAGCTGTCCTGGGAGAGCCAGCACAGGTCTCAGCAGCAGCATTCCACAGGCTGCACAATCCTGGGGCTTTGGGAATGCTTTTCTGGGAGAAAACAGCTCCCAGCTGCTCATGGGAATGCTGGAAAAAGCTTCATTTTCAACGCAGAAAAGAAATAAAACCAGAAAATTATGTCCTGAAAAACAGTCAAGCTAACCCATCCTGCGCTGGGACAAGGGTGAGATGGAACACCTGCTTTGGAATATCTGCCTTGGAATAAATACCTTGGAATAACTGCTTTGGAGTAACTACCTTGGAATAACTGCTTTGGAGTAACTGCTTTGGAATATCTGTCTTGAAATATCTGCCTTGGAATACCTGCACTGAAATATCTGTCTTGGAATACCTGCCTTGAAATATCTGCCTGGGAATAACTGCTTTGGAATATCTGCTTTGGAACATCTGTCTTGGAATACCTGTCTTGGAATATCTCCCTTGGAACACCTGCCTTGGAATATCCACCTTGGAATACCCACCTTGGAATATTTGCTTTGGAACACCTGCCTTAGAATATCTGCCTTGGAATACAGGGATTTGATAGGAATTATTTGNGGGACCTCAGTATCCAGAAACCAAAATGAGCCAAGGAGACAACAATGTCCCCTTGATGAGCCTCATCTTTGGGGTCATCACTCCTTCAGCCAGAGGTTAACAGAGTCCTCTTTTAAACACCTCAAAATCCCATTTTTTCTCCATGCCTGGAGAAAAACATGGTTGAATATTCCCATTTTGTTGTATTTTCACCTTGGGAAGGAGAAGTGTGAGAGATGCAGACAGCCGTGGCTGGGAGCACCAGGACTGGGTTTCTCACAGCAGGAAACAACCCCAAACCTCTCAGCTGAGCCCAGCGGGGAAAAAACCTTCTTATATTTCCTTAACACTCTCCCCTTTTGCTTTTTTTCCTTGGAAAAATAAAAGAGCTGTGTCAGTGCCCAGGGCAAGCCTGGAGCCTTCCAGCCCCAGAGCAGTGAGAGCTCAGCCCTGTCTGAAGCAGCCCCAAATGGGATTTATTTTCTAATGGATTAAAATTAATTAATTAATTAATTATTAATTTAAATAAATTAATTTCTAATTTATTTTCTAATGGATTCCTAAAGCCAGCTGTTTTCCATGCATGCCTCTGCATACCTTCATCCCATTACCTTCAATTCCCAAACCTTATTTTGCAGATGGAGAAACTGAGGCACTGACCTTGAGCTATTTCCAGGTCAATAAAGAGCTCTTATGGGACTTGCTGGGTTTTCCTGATGAGGATGTGCATTAATTTAGGAATTTAATATTCGGGTTGGATGGCAAATGGTCCCATTCCCTCATCCCAGCTGTCCTGGGAGAGCCAGCACAGGTCTCAGCAGCAGCATTCCACAGGCTGCACAATCCTGGGGCTTTGGGAATGCTTTTCTGGGAGAAAACAGCTCCCAGCTGCTCATGGGAATGCTGGAAAAAGCTTCATTTTCAACGCAGAAAAGAAATAAAACCAGAAAATTATGTCCTGAAAAACAGTCAAGCTAACCCATCCTGCGCTGGGACAAGGGTGAGATGGAACACCTGCTTTGGAATATCTGCCTTGGAATAAATACCTTGGAATAACTGCTTTGGAGTAACTGCTTTGGAATATCTGTCTTGAAATATCTGCCTTGGAATACCTGCACTGAAATATCTGTCTTGGAATACCTGCCTTGAAATATCTGCCTGGGAATAACTGCTTTGGAATATCTGCTTTGGAACATCTGTCTTGGAATACCTGTCTTGGAATATCTCCCTTGGAACACCTGCCTTGGAATATCCACCTTGGAATACCCACCTTGGAATATTTGCTTTGGAACACCTGCCTTAGAATATCTGCCTTGGAATACAGGGATTTGATAGGAATTATTTGATGGGATTGAAATGAGTCTGTTTAGACAGAGATCCACAAATGTGACATGGGAATGAGGGAAAATCTCGGGTGGTTTTATTCCCTGCACTTCAGGATTTGTCCAAGGAGGAACCCAGAAAATCCCCTGTGCCACAGGGCAATGAAAAAGAGCTGGAATCCATTAAAAATCTCCAAATAAACAAACAAAAACTTGGCCAAGTCAGTGCCCAGGATAAAAACATTATGATATGAAATCATTTGCTGAGTGTGGCTGTGTTGTACCAGATCCCAAATGTGGGGCTTGGCTGTAAGGGTTTTGCCCCAGGAATTTGGATGGATATTTTATTTCCTTTGGGATGGCCTCGTTTCACTTATCAGAGGTGCTGGTAGCAAAAGGTTTTAGGGTCTTGGAGCAGCTCATTCCCTTGGATTCAGCTCATCCCAAACCCCACACATAAAAACCCCACAACCCAATTTCCATTTCCCGAGTTGGAGGAGATGGGAAAAAAGGAGGAAAACAAGAGTTTGGCTCTTGAGGCTCGCTCCTGGCATTTCCAAGGAGGGGATTTGGGATGAGGTTTTCCATCTGAAGGGCTGCACTGCCATCTCCAGGTCTGCCTGCACAGCCCCAGCTCCAGCTCCCACCTCATCCCCAGCACCATGGAAATATCCAGCTGTGCAGGCTGGATTTTAATGCTAGGAAAAGCAGCCAAATATTTTTGTTGAACAATATTTTAACAATAATTTAATTTAAAATCCCACTCATCTGCTTTATCCTCTAAGGATTTATCACTGGGAAAATCTCCAGCCTGGGCATTTTGTTCCAGCACAGGGTGCTCACAGAGGTGCTGGGATGCAGAGATGCTCCATAGGCTGCTCCCAGCCCTTTCTGCATCCCCCAAATCATAGGGAAAAGCACCCATTTCTGGTGAAATTGTATTTTTTTTCTGAAATATATATATATATATATTATTTTTCTGCACGCAGAGGGTCCTGGGGGTGTCTGTGTGTTCTTTCTCTGGTGCCACCACCTTCAAATCCAGGTGTTCCCTGGTATCACCTTCCCATATCTGCTCCAGATGGTCACCTCTGCTCCAGAAGGGTCTGGATGTGGCCCCAAAAAGCCTTGGATCGTGCAGGCACCGCCAGGGCTGCAGCATCCCGGGATACCCATGAGATGGCACTGGAGCCGCAGCCTTGTGCCGGGAAAAAAAATCCACTTTAGGGACTTGGTCCCTAAAATTTCCCATGCTCCAATATCTGACACAGGGCTGGGGTTTCTCCTCTTCCTGGGAACCCAAGTGAGGCGAGGAGCAGCTCCTGAAGGCAGAGGATGTTGGAAATCCCGGGAGCTGAGGTGTGGGGAATGCAGCAGCTCAGAGCTGCCAGGGAATCTTTGCACACTTGGTTTATTCCTGGCCAGGCTGAGCCAGAAACGCCCAAACTGCCCCAAAAAGGGGCTGAGTGCACAGGGCAGGGGCTGGTGGAGGGAATGGGCTGGACTTCAGTTAATTAATTAATTAATGCCCACAGTAGTGCCTCTCATCCCATTCCAGGGCCTCTCTCTTCCCAGCAGGTGTCCAAACATTTATTCCTGCCTGGTTCCACTCCCCAGCCTCCTGCTCTGGGCACAGCTGGCATCCCGTGGATGTCCCAAAATGATGCCCAGCCCTGCTGGCACCTTGGAACCTCGTGAGCTTCTGGACTTGGTCACTGAGGCAGGAGGTGGGATGGTGCCGTGACCCTACAGGTTGTGGAGTGACCATCCTGTCCCTCAGGGTGGCTTTGGGGTCACCTGCAACATTCAGACCCTGCTCTGGAGCAAATCCTTGGACACAGAGAGGTTGGATCATCTCAGCAGATGTCAGGTGAGCACAGATTTTGGAGGCATGGGCAGGTCAGCACAGACACCTGGCAACGGCTCTTTGTAAATTCAGGACTTGCAGATTCTTAAAAATCCCCCATAACCTTCCCCAAAGTTGATTTAATGCCCTCCTGTCCTTCCAAAGGTGCCAAGGCCATGGAGGGGTGACACAGTGTCCCACTGTCATGGCACTGTCCTTTTGCTGTGCTCCACAGGTGCTTCCCACAGCATCAAATCCCAGAATTGATTGGAAGGGACGGCAAAGCTCTTCCTGTCCCATAACAGGGACACCTTCCACTGTCCCAGGCTGCTCCAAGCCCTGTCCAACCTGGCCTTGGACACTCCTTGGGATGGGGCAGCCACAGCTGCTCTGGTTCCAGAGCCTCCCAGCCTACACCCAAGGGTTATTTCCCTCAAATTCCACCACAGGGACGGTTGGGAAGAGATTTGACACCCTGGAATGTTAAATTTACCGAGCCCTCAGTCCCACCCCAGCTCACATTTCCAGGTTCCATCACCTCCCCATCTCTGATCCCAAGGTTCTCAGGGGTCAGGGAATCTGGCCTTGGGATCAAGGACAGGATTTCTCAGGTGTTCAGGAGCTCCTGGCACATGGATCCCCGTGGAAAAGCCTCCCCCAAAGCCAGGGATCCCCCACATTCCCTGCTCTGCATTCCTGCAGACACAGACATGGGAGCAGGAATGGGATTAATGAACGTCTTCCCACTGGAACTAAAGAAATAATGGGAAAAAAACCCAATATTGGCACGGAAAGACCCCCATTGCCATGAAATTCCCTGGAAAAGCCCAGCAGGAACCCCCAGGGACAGAGCCCACGAGCTGCTGCCCGTGGAGCTCTGCCCAGCACTCAGCAGCTCCAGGGTTCCCCACTCGCTGCCATTCCCAAGGGAAATTCATGGAATTCTGTCCAGGCCCCTCCTCTGCGCCCTCTGCATCTCCGTGCAAGGAAACTGAAATAAAGACACGAGATGCAAACAGTGCTGAGGGGTTTTGTCCTTCCCAAAATCCTCCTTTCATCCCTGTGTTCGACTCCTGGAACTTTTCCTGGCTGCCTGTTCCATCGGGGTCATAAATACATAGAATAAACACATTAAACAAATGTATATAGTAAATAAATGCAATAAATACATAATAACACACAAAATAAATGTAAATATATGAAACAAATGCATATAATAAATACATAAAATTAATACATAATAACACACATAATAAATACATAAAATAAATACATATAACAAATACCTAATAATAAATACACAAAATAATACATATAACAAATACCTAATAACACATATAATAAATACATATAATACAGATAATAAAGGCATATAATTAATACATGTAATAAAGACATAATAATAGATAATAAATTAGTGTAGTTTTTCCAGGCTGCCTGTTCCATCAGGGTCATAAATACACAACATAAATATATTAAATGCATATAATAAATACGTATAGCAAATACATAATACACATCTAATAAATGCATAAAGTGAATTACCTAATAACTAATATAATAAATAAATATAATACTTATAATACATATAATAAATGCATATAATAAATGTATATACTAAATGCATAATAAGAGATAATAAATTAGTAGAATACCTATATAATAAATACATATAATGTATATAAAAATATAAAGACACAATAATAGATAATAAATTCATACAATGAATTAATATAATACATATAATAAATATATCTAATAAAGATAGTAAATGCATGTAATGAATACATAATAATACATATAATAAATATATCAAGGAGATATTTGGGGCATAAATACAGCTTAGTTTTCACTCTACATACACACACTATATATATTTTATATTTTTTATAAATATATGTGTTCTAGAGAGAAAGATCCATCCAGGCTGCTCCACAAATGGAAACTCATCAATCTCTATCTTGCAGATAATGATTTCTATTCTTATTTTTCTTTATCAAGCTCAGAAAACAATTAAAACTTCTCCCAAATAATAATGATAAAAATAAAAAAACCCGAACAACAAACCCTGCAAGAAATCTGAGCCCACATTTAATCTGCAGTCTTCAAAAGTTTTTTGGAAAGCTTAATTAAATGGGAATTCATCTGTGCATTGGCTCTGCCTTGTAAAGCCTGATAATGCCGGAGTGTTAATTAAAAAAACGAATGCAGCTTTTGGTTTTTCTTCTGCCACTTCAAGGGGAAAAAAGCGTCGGGCAGGGCTGGCAATAGAGCTGAGAGACGCCTCAGCCCACATTGATTTTGTTGTGCTTCAACTCCCAGTGTCAGTTCTGGGGTTTGTATTAAAATTATTCCCAATTTATTTATTCTGTGGCTCTAAACGGGGAGAGGAAGCAGGGCTGGAGGAGTTTTAGTGCATGGAAAGGTTTTGTCCGAAAAGTTTCATCCCAAAGCTGCGAGCCTGAACACGAGTGAGGGATGTTGGATCCTGCAGCTCCCGACTCTGTTTGGAGTTTCCCAAAAACCTCCAAAAACAACTCCAGGATGGGGATGGGCTCCTTCCCCTTCAAATCAGGGTTATTTTTGTGGAAAATTGGAGATTAATGTTCTCCTGACCACTGGAGGTGTCCCTGTGGGGCTGAGAGGGGCTTTTCCCTCTCCCCATCAGCAGCAATTCCCAGCACTTACCCTGGAACCTGGAAACCAGCCAGGAATTCCTGCCCTGCTCTCTCCAAACCCCCGGTTCCGCCTTTTCCCAACCCCTTCTGGGGACAACCTGCCAGGAAACCGTGACTAAAAATCCACCCCAAGCTCCTTCCAGAGCATCTCCTGGGAAAGAAATCCTTGGGACAATATTCTGCTGCCCAAAAATACCAGAAAAAGGCCGATCTTCCTAAAGATCCGACTGTGCTCCAGCCCCTGAGGAAGTTCTGCAGAGTCTTAAGTGGATTTGGTGGGTTTAGATAACATCGAGATAACAACGTCAGGGCTTTAAAGCTTCCAGGGAAGAAAAATGTTGACAGGAAGAAAATCAACCTTCTCCTGGAGATATTTTCCATCTCAGTATCCACTGGGATGCTGCATTGCTGCGGTGATGCTGGGAGATTGTTTTTTTTAAGCCTCATCCGGATGTTTTTCTTCCTCCATTGTGCGGCATTCGATGGGGAATATGGAAAAGTTGTGCTGACTTTGCTGCTGGATCCGGTCTCCTTCCAGCTCCAGACAGTGATATAAGGATCTCTTTAATGCTAATTAATGCAACGACACAAAGAATTAATTCTGTATTAGGCAAAGCTGTTAATTATCCCCAAATAAAACAAAGGAAAAAAGGGAATCAATGCGGGGAGAAATGACAACCAATCCTTGGCTTCCCTCTCTGCATCCTTCCCAACCCCCTGTTCTGGAAAAAGCAGCCTCAGGAACATCTTCTGGGCAGCCCTGGGGGCTGCAGGTTTACTTTGGGAGGAGAAGGAATTCTTCCCTGCCCTTGGAGGGAGCTCCAGGAGCTTGGCCAATGATGAATGGCATTATCCTCCTTTTATCCCCAGGGAAAATGGCTGCAGGGTTTTCCCAGGGACATTTTTCTCCTCCCAAGCAGGAGGTGGGATTCAGGCTTGGATCAACAAAGAACATTGATAAATAAAAGCACAAAGCCATGATAGGGAGCTCAGGACTTGAAATTCCCATTGCTGTGAGATTCCCATTGTTCTGAGATTCCCATTCCTCTGAAATTCCTGGCGTTTTGAGATCCCCATTGCATTGGAATTCCCATTGTTCTGAGATCCCCATTGCTGTGAGATTCCCATTCCTCTGGAATTCCTATCGCTTTGAGATTCTCATTCCTCTGTAATCCCCATTGCTTTGGAATTCACATTGCTCTGAGACTCCCATTCCTCTGAAATTCCTAGTGTCTTGAGATTCCCATTGCTTTGGAACTCCCATTGTTCTGAGACTTCCATTGCTCTGAGATTCCCATTTCTCTGAAATTCCTATTGCTTTGAGATTCCCATTGCTTTGGAATTCCCTTTCCTCTGAAATTCCTATTGCTTTGAGATTCCCATTGCTTTGGAATTCCTAATCCTTTGATATTTCCATTGCAAAAGGGAGCCCATCCAAGGGGGCTACCAAAGCAGCAGTCCCTTCCCTGTGCCTCAGTTTCCCAAGGGATGCAGTGCCATCACATTCCTGTGATGTCTCTCAAGTTTCCCAAAATATTGATTAAAATAACATCAAAGGAATTGTTGTGTCTGGAATGCCCCTGACTGGACCCTGGTCCATAGGACACTGAATTTACTTTAGAAAAGAGAAGCAATTCCTTTTTTTTGTTTTAAACTCTGTTCTCCCTTTATCCCCTAATAATGACTCAGGAATAATGAGACAATGGAGATTTAAAGGTGGATTTTCCTCCTTTTTGTTGCTAAACTGAACAGGGGTAAAGGATATCAACATTTCCAGGTGTTTGGGACTTGGTGGCTGCTGGGATCTGTGGAGGTGCACACCCTCATGGCCTGTCCAGCCACGTTACCCCAAAATTTGGCACAGCGTGGGGGTATCAGTTACAAAGCCATTGATGCTCCACCCAGGGCTTCTCTCCAATGGGGCATTTCCCTCTTTGCAGCTCTCCCTCTTCATGGATTCACCTCATCTAGGTTTTTTCTACTACCTCATGCCCGGGGAAAAGAGCAAAGTGAGCACTTTCCTCGAGAGGAGAGGAGAGGAGAGGAGAGGAGNNTGCTAAACTGAACAGGGGTAAAGGATATCAACATTTCCAGGTGTTTGGGACTTGGTGGCTGCTGGGATCTGTGGAGGTGCACACCCTCATGGCCTGTCCAGCCACGTTACCCCAAAATTTGGCACAGCGTGGGGGTATCAGTTACAAAGCCATTGATGCTCCACCCAGGGCTTCTCTCCAATGGGGCATTTCCCTCTTTGCAGCTCTCCCTCTTCATGGATTCACCTCATCTAGGTTTTTTCTACTACCTCATGCCCGGGGAAAAGAGCAAAGTGAGCACTTTCCTCGAGAGGAGAGGAGAGGAGAGGAGAGGAGAGGAGAGGAGAGGAGAGGCAGCATCCCTTTTATCCCTTTTTCCAGCCTAGGTGGGCCTGGCACATCCCTTTTTCCTGCCTGGAGCTGCCTCCAAACACTTGAGGAGCAAAGCACAGGACAAGCAAAGTGCTCGTGGTCACTGAAACATTCAGGCTTGCAAATAACAGCAAAAATTTGGGGCTGTGGCTCCCCCTTGGACATTTTCCTTGCTTTGCCTGATGCCAAAGATAGGGAAAGGATGTTCTGCACCTTCAGTTGGGGTGGGTTTTGAGTAAACTCACCCCCATCAGGATGGGTTTTAGGCAAAACTGGGTTCTAACCCTACCTGGAAGGTGCAGAGCAGCTCTGGGCTCATTCTGCTGCCCTGCAGCACAAATTAGTGCCCAGAAGTGGATTTGAGGGTTTCATGGATGGACAAGGAGCAGATGGATGACTTTCCTATCCCCATCCAGGATCCTAGCAGGAGACAGGCAGCACCACCAGCCAAAAGCAGTGAGAGAAGTGGGAATGGGCTGGTTAATGCTGGCTTAATTCCTCCATCCCACCCCAAAAAAGGCAAAAACAAGGATACAAGCAGCTTGTAGTCTGTCAGTTCCTCCTAAGCTTCTCCAGGCTGCCTTTCCCTCCTCTCCCGTTTTCCCAGCATGTCTTCCCAGAGATTAGAGCCCTTTAATGATGTCCTTCCCTGTCTCTTCACTGCAGCAGCCAGATGAGCCTCGCTCTCCCTTCTCCCCTTTCAATGCCATTAAAAACATTCCTTGCTGACTTTTCTCCCACAAAAGGGGCTTTGGAAAAACCATCTCATGGCTTATTTCTCTTAACTTGTTTTTGCTTCCCCTCTGTCCATGAGGGTGGCTGGGGAATGAAATCCTGCTCTGCATCCAGGGAGGAAAATCTGGGGGGGTTGGGTGCTTGGAGCCGAAGTTGGTGGCTCTGAGGTCAGGAGGATTTGGGGATGGAGCAGGAAGGCTGGGCTCTCAGTTTGGATAAGCAGCTTTGGAGAGTCTTAGAGCAGGGAAAATGAAACAGGCCCAAGCTCCTGGGCTTGGAATTAGAGAGGGGATAGCAAGGGATGGAGGCAAGGGGGGAATAATGCTCCTAATTCTGGCTGGGTGGGGATAAGGGCATTAATAACATTCCTTTTGATCAAAATATGCAGTGAAATTATGGATAATCCATAAGCCAGGAGCTGGGCAGGACAAACATCCCCCTCTTGTCCTTACAGCTCTTCAACCCTCTCTAAAACCAAGCAGCCTTGAAAGGGTTAAAGAGCGCCATTGCCAAATTGGCATTAAACTGTGCTAATGTGGGCTAAGTGACTGTTCAGGGGAACAGAGAGGAGAAAAATGATGTGCCATGTATTTATAAATAATAAAGGGTAATTTATTAATAATCTGGAATTGAACAAAGAGTCTATGAAGCTCAATTAATTATTACTTGTAAAGTGCTTCAGAGATAACTGGATAAAAGCTGCTACAGAAGTGAAAGGTGTTACAAGGGAAACAGAACAACGTCCAGCAGGAAAAACCCCTGGCACCACATCCCAGGGACCTGGTGGGATGTGCTGCCAGCCCAGGGGATGTTGAGATCCCCAAGAGAGAGGGTTTGGATGCAGGACTGGAATTGTTTCTTCCCTGCACCATGTGCATGGGGACAGGGCAGGTGTGTGTCACCCCCTCCCTCGGGAATGCAGCTGGTGCTGATGCCTTGGGTTTTAGCTTTTCTATTTTTCAGATTCTCTGCTGCTTGGTGTGTAACTCTGAAACTTCATGTTAGGTGTGAGTGAGTTCTCTTCACAGGGTAGTTAGACAAAACAATTCCTTTCTAGCTGGAGAATCAAGGACAACTGGTACCCAAAAAGCAGAAACAACAGGAAGGGAAAGGGGAAATCCAGGGCCTGAGACTTCATAGCCTGGGGCTGTGGTTGGATCATTGACCCCAAAGTGTAGATGAACCAAAACACATAAAAGTGTAAAAACTCGTGACCAGGATCCATCTTGGATTTGATTTGGGTGTAGCCCCATCCAGGCTCTTGCACTGCCCAAGGTGGATCCTTTCAATAAATACCAATTTTATTCTTTCAATAAATACCTGTTTTCTTCCTTTTGCTCTGTCCAGTCTCTGTTCCAGGTCAGCCTTTCCAGGCAGCAGTGGGGAGGGATGAGCCCTGTGGGGATGGTTTGGGATCCAGCTCCTGCTCCAGCTGGGAACAGGCAGCAGGGTGAGGGCTGGGCTCATGCTTCAGCACTGGAGCTCAGATGAAATTGAAACCATTACTAAAATTAATCTTTTTTTTTAGTGAAATGAGACAAAATTGGAAAACGAGCAGTTCCCATCTACCTGCTCCCCCTTTTCTGCTCCTAAAAAGAAGAAGAGGAAGAGAAAACCTTGAATATTCAAAGCCTAGAGAGGGAAGGGAACAAATAATTCCCACCTTTTTCTCCCAACAGCACACTCAGCACTGGTCTCTAGAGATGATTTTTGGGGAATACCCAAAAGCACTGCCCTGCTCCAATTAGTTCCCTCTTAAGGTCCTAATTTTATTTCTACCCAGGAGAAAACACAACACCAGACAATTAGCAAGACATGAAATCCATTTCATCCAGCCTCGAGTGAGTTCATCTCATGAAACATCCCTCACAAAGAACCTCAGGGATGAGGCTGAGCCAACCTCACCTCCCATGGGAGCCTGTGGGGTCCTGCACCACCACCCACAGCTCCTGGATGTTCCACCCTGGGATGGAGAGGGGCTGCCAAGGTGTTCAGGGACACCTCATCCCCCTGGGCCTCTAAGCCCTGTAACTGCAGCTTGCAGTCAGGTTTGAAAATGCACCTTGAGTTTTATTTAAGCCTGGCCTAGTTTTCGACTGGGACACAGTGCATTAGCCCCTGCCTGAAAATTTATGGGAAAACTGAGTGAGTGAGTGAGTGAGTGAGTGAGTGAGTGAGTGAGTGAGTGAGTGAGTGAGTGAGTGAGTGACTGAGTGACTGAGTGACTGAGTGACTGAGTGTGTGAGTTAAAAACTCCAGAATTATCCCCAAGTGACCCTATGGGTCATCCCTAGACCGGGAGAAAGAAGAAATGAGGTGATCCAGCAGTTTAGGGGATGAATGTGGTTTCTGTTCCAAATGGGGACAGCCCTGAGCTGTCCATGCCTTCCCAAAAAAATCCCAAAGATTTCCACCCTCTGGCTCCGCACTGATTCTCCATCTTCCCTGTGCTCTACAGGACCTTTATTTTGCGCCTTCTTATTTCTGTTTTTATTAAAACTTTAAAGCATTGCCCATTTCCCTCTCTTCAGCAGCCTCCTCTGGGAATATCCTCTGGGGAAATGAACAGAGCCATTGTTGGATAGAACACAAACAACAGTTGTTATCTGTGTTATGACTTTGAAATTACCCAGAGCTTAACAGGGAGCTGGGAGGAGCAGAAAGATCTCAGCTCCCTGGGAGAATCTTTGATTTATGGCAGGGAAGGTTTCTCCAAGCTCTCAGGAGCAGGAGAGAGGTGATGCTCTAAAACCTCTCAAAATTCCAGGTCCTTTGTCTACAGAAGCTCCCAGTCCATAATCATTGACCAAAACCTTCGGGTTTTACAGCAAAACCCCCGCAGTGAAAGCTGGATCAGGCAGTAAAGGGTTGGTTGGCCTCACATCCCTGATTTCTGCTACTTTGTGCTTTTGCCGTTTGCTGGAGAAGAAGCTGTGGGTGGGCTCTGTCTTCACCCTAACTTTGATTTCTGGAGGAAAAAAAGTCTGAGCTTGACAATAATCAGAATTTGAAATGCAGGAAAATCTGTGGAAGTTAATGAAGGCATCACAATCAGCTGCTGGCAGAAATCCCATTATTGCATGGGGATGGTGGCAAACGATACCAAAAAGTGTTGAAGGGAGGAGAACAAACACAGTGACCCCCCCTCCCCACATTCCTGTGAGAAAAGCCCAATTTGGCAAAGGCATCACGTTTCTGTCTCCTACCATTCCCGTTATCCCATATTCAAACAAAAAAGCAACTGCTGGAAAAGAGGGGTTTGCAAGTGATTTCATGCCAGCCTCCATTTGAATGTGAAATATCCAGGTTGGAATTTATTGTTTAAATTCCTGGATTTTCTCCATGTTTCCCCATTTCCCCCATGCTCATCAATAGCTCTGTGACTTCTCCTTCAAGCCTGAACCATCCTGGAGTGCTGAGAAACACCCTGGTCTTTGGCTCCTTTGATTTTTTTCCCCTTTTAAATGCTTTTTAAAGTGCTACTGTGTTCTTTTGGAGTCAGATTAACCATGCAATAAATTTGCATAATGTGGATCCATAATGTTTAATCAAAGCCTCTCTGGAAAGCTGTTATTGTCCAGGAGCTCCCATAAATCCTCACGATCACCTCCATGTTAAAGACTAAAGCTGCCCGGGGTATATTGGGCACTAATCACTTGCAACATTGAGTTGAAAGGAAATTATCCTTTTCCTTTCCCTTCCCATTCCATATGGAAACACAAACGTCTTCAAGCCTCACATGGAAGCATTTTTAGCACTGGATGGGAGCGGTCATCCCCAGATTTCTAAACCTTTCTGGGGGTGTCAGGATTAAGTTTGGACTGCCCCAGATTTCTTCTCCAGCATCCCTAGGTTGGGTTATTCATGCCCATCAGGATGAGCAAGCAGAGGAGGAGCATTCCAGCGTGCCAGGAAGAGATGGAGAGCTGTGTGTCAAAATCGTTTGCACTTGTAAAATTATAAGACTCAATTAAGTCCTGAGTTTCTCTTTTTTTTGAGCTTTTAATTTCCTTTAAATGAGTCAGGCAATAAGGCATGACGGGGAAGCTGGAGAGTCAGGGTGAGCCTGGAGAGCTGACCCAAATCCTTCCCAAAGGCCAGGAAAATCTCTCCCTGCAGGATTGGGGAAATACAGGCATTCCCTTTCAAGGAAATATAGGGATGAGCAGGGGGGCAATTGCCCCACTGATGGTCATGGAAGGTCTTTCCCTGTTGGAACCCAGGAGCCTGGAAATTTTGAGCTTTCTGTGTTTCCTAGCACAGACCCCCTGGAGAACACTGCTTTTGACTTGAAGCCTTGGAGAAAGCTTCAAATTTGAGTGATAGAATTGGAGTCACGAGTGTGTAGTTGGAAAAAAAGTGTGTGATTTCACATGGTGAAGGGTTTGGAATTTGGGATTTTTAGAATACAGTAATAGGTATAAAACAAGATGAAGGTTTTTGGGTATTGTCTCTTTTCTGTGTTCTTCTTCCTTCTTCTCCATGATTTCAGGCAGTAGTTTTTGGTTGGACAGTCAGTGCTGCACTGTGGGTCACAGGAGCTTGGTTATTGGGTCAAAAGTATAAATAATAGAGGTGTTAATTCTCTGTTGGACTGTTTAGTTTTAAGAGACCTTGTAACTAGCTAAATTCACCCCCATTTTGCTCACTTTTAGCTGGTAGCTGGAAGTGTTACAGAACTGTCTGTACTTTAGATAAGATTTAATAAACAACCAAGCCTGAACACAAGAAAATTCATCTCCGTCGTGTTTTTAATCCTGACTCTGAATAAAAACAACAACAAAAAAAATAAAAACAAACCACTAATTAAGTAATACAGTTAAGCCTTTTACATTTCCCAACTGCAATACTCTTGCCCATTGTCACCCCTGTTTATCTGAAGTGCTGTTATCAGCCATTGAGGTTGTCACCAGCTCCACACTGGGCTCTCCCTGGAGATCCCATGGTGAGCATCCTCCAGCTGGAATAAAATCCACAGTGTCCCTTGGCTGCCAACACGGTGGAGAAAGGACTCCAAGTGACAGAGAGCAAAGCAGATTAAATTGGGAAATTGCCTTCGGATGCCTCCAAGAGTGGAATGGGAGTAAAATGGAGATGAAAGGCACAGGTGGTTCTGGAGCAGAAGAGTTTTCCTGCCTTTCAAAGATTCAAACAAAAAGAGTTCAAGAAAACCCAACCCATTGGGTTTCCTGATTCCTGGAGCGTAGCCAGTGATGGGAAGAGCTGAGCTGGTCCTTGTGAGCTCATTCACCATTCCAGGAGGGCTACAAATAATGGCAACTTCCAGGAAGTGACATCTCCAAGCCTCTTAGGAGCATAATTCTATAACAACATTAATTCAACATAAAGCCTTCGTGAATAGGGATTGGGCTAATGCTGGGTTTGGATGTTAGGCAGCTTAGTCTTGCCCATCTTCATTTAACTGAGTGCCTGGTTCTGAAAGGCAGCACAGTTCCAGCTTATTTCAGGAATTTCCATGGGAAAAAAAAAACCATTTAGGGATTTCTCCCCTCTTGCTGCTGGGGTTAATTGTCCATCCTAAACCAACCTAAGTTTTTATTTTATTTGGCTTTCGACTAAAGCCCAGGTTGATCATTCAATAAAATGTGGAGAAGAAAATATTCCTTGTTGCCCCCAGCTGTAATCCAAGAAGGATTTGAGCTGGAAGAGCAGTAGATCAAGAGCAAATTCAGGGGTTTTGGGGTTGATGCTGCTCCAGAGATCAAATACAGCTCATTTAGGATCGTGACTTGGCAAAACCAGCTCTCTGCCCCTTTATTTGAGGGGATGGGTATTCTCCCATCCTTCTCCTCTGGTGCCAACAAGGCTTGGAAGAAACCCTGGAGCACGTGAACATCTTCCTAGATCAGTTCATCAGCCATCAGGATCCTTCTGAGACAGTCCCAGACCTCACTGACCAACCTCACATTTCCATTCCCAGCATGCAGCCAGATGGATCCCTCTGCTTGGGAACCCTCTCAGGAAACCATCTCAGCTGAAGAGCCACCACCAGGCACGGGAGGGTCAAAACAAATGGAACTAAATAACAATCCTAATCTAAGAGTGTTGTCCCACATTGTTCCTTTCAGTATTTAGGTTGATTTTGAAAATAAAATCCAGATCAATTCTACAGGCTGAGGATGATAAGCCTCAAAATCTTCCTCCGCCTGTTTTGCTTTCACTTTTTAGATTTTGGCAGCATTTCCTCTTTCACTGCCTGCCCATCAGAGGCACATCTGGACTGAGCATTCCTCAGGCTGCAAACCTGGGAGAGCAACGAATGAATGGAAAGCACCTGCCCCACACTGGAACCACCTTTCCTGCCTCACCCCATTCCAAAGGTTTGTTTTGTTTGGCTCCTTCCATTTCTTTCATTTTTCAATTATTTGGGCTTGAATTCCCTTTGGATTTGTGGGGTCTCAATCCCTGCCTTTGGAAACCACGAGTGCAGCACTCAGGGATGTTCACACTTCTTTTCCTCTCCCTTACCAAGGATTTGCCACCTCCCAGCCCAGCTGGGGAGTAATTCCATAATTCCAGCCAACCTGAGGTGCAGATGAGCATCCATCAACTGCAAAATGCTGCTCATCCCACCTGGGGAATCTTTAAAAGTGCTTTCCCCCACCAAAGGAAAGAGCTGCCACTTCTCATCTTTGGTTTTCTCCCTTTTTCTTCAAAATTGGGGTAATAATGAAAACTGTATTTTTTTCTCCTGAAATAAACTGCAAGAAGTTCTCCTTCAGCTTAGAATTCCAGAAGGATATAGAATCCCAGAAGGGTTTGAGTTGGAAGGGACCTTAAGGCCCATCCAGTCCCACCCCTCCCCCGGGCAGGGACACCTTCCACTATTGTCCCAGGCTGCTCCAAGCCCTGTCCAGCCTGGCCTTGGACACTTCCAGGGATCCAGGGGCAGCCACAGCTTCTCTGGGCACCCTGTGCCAGGGCCTGCCCACCCTCACAGGGAACAATTCCTGCCCAATATCCCATCCATCCCTGCCCTCTGGCAGTGGAAGCCATTCCCTGTGTCCTGTCCCTCCATGCCTTGTCCCCAGTCCCTCTCCAGCTCTCCTGGAGCCCCTTTAGGCCCTGCCAGGGGCTCTGAGCTCTCCCTGGATCCTTCTCCTCTCCAGGTGAGCACCCCCAGCTCTCCCAGCCTGGCCCCATGGGATAATTTCCACCCCAAAGTCAGTCCAACTCCCAGTCCCTGCATGCAGACCGGGATGGACCAACCCCTTGGAGCAGATTCTGGTGCCACTGGTGCCATGGGCAGCAGCTGGAGGCATTTCAAGGTTGCCTCAATGTAAGCAGGAGAATATTTTAGCACAGAGTTTCCAAGCGACCTCGGATGCTGCCTTAATTACAGAAGCAGGGAAATAATTCTGAGTCGGGAGGCAGGAGCAGGAGAAGATGAACAAGCAGTGATAAGGCTCTACCTCAAACACAGATAACTGCAAAGATTATCCTGGCAGCACAGCCAGGTCTCAGTGCTGAAGTCAAATAGATGGCTTAATGCTGGCCCCAAATTAAAAAATAGTATTTAAGGATTTAAATCTTGAAAGAGCTCATTTCCCAGCCGGCCTCCTAATGGAATTCCTGTTGGTTTGGGGAGCAGATCCTGCACGCAGCACAGTGCATCCATCAGCAGAGTATTAATGTAAAGCTCTGTAATGCATCCAGAGCCTTTGGATAATGGGTCTGCAATGGAATCATCAGGAGTGGGGCCAATTTCTTTCTATAAACAGAAGCTTTTTAGAAGATGGAAAGCAAAGGTCTTCCCTGCCACCCTCTGGACCTTCAGGGCTCTTCAGCTCATCCCTCTCCTGCCATGATTGCTGCTCCAGATCCCGTGTCCATCTCTCTGGAAGGTGTTGTGTTTTCTTTTCTCAAACACCATTTTTGGGTAGTTTTTGGTGACTCTTCTCCTCAAGGCTTGGGATCTGTCTTTCCTCCTCCCACATGGTAATTCCAGGTGAGAGTCAGGAGGGTTTGGGGCACCAGGGAACCCCTGGAAAACTTAATCTTGTGAAAGAAAAATGCTTCTTTTTTCTAGACTGGCTTCAAAACTGAAGAGTTCCTGGAAGCCTGATTTGCAAACCCATCCAAATTCACCATCTGACCATCCACAGTGCCTCTGGCCTCTGTCTGATTAGGAGGCAATGATTCAATTTAATAATATCTAATTCCTGGTGCAATATCAATAAGGGAATCTGCCAGTCAGAGGAGCAGTTCTGAGTGTGTGAGCTCGGGGCAGGAGCAGCCCTGATGCCCGGCCATGGGAAAGAAACTGGGAGCTGACAGCATCAGCTCTGACACCCTGTGAGAGCACAGCCCTTGGCCAGGGCTGGGGCAGGCTCAGCTGGGAACATCCACAGGGTTTATGGGATGTAATTTAGGGATGTTTAAGCAAATTAGCACCAAAATGCCCCGACCTGAGGGTGAATTTCAACCTGTGCTCCTCAGCTGCAAAAATGGGCAGATTTACTAAACCCATCCCTTTTCCAGCAAAGACCTGAGTTCCTATCCTGCTTTTTCCTTGATCCTCCTCAGCATCTCCCTCCAAATCTGAGCCAGGGAGCCTGGCCAAGGTCAGGGAAAAGGATTTGGGGCACATTTTGGAAGGCACCACCTTTCTCTTATTGACATTTCTCTTATTCCTCTTGACTTGCAGCAAGAGAGGAATGGAGCTCCATGAGCTTGAACTTAGTCAGGTTTCCTCCACACCTTATCCAGCATCCCAAGAGATTTAAAGGATTTAAAGGTACCTGAGTTATGACAGATGAATGGACTTGGATAAAGAGACCCTCTTCATCTCAAGCAGAAGAAATCCAATATTCCCAAAGGCAAAAGGCTTGCTGAGTTTGATGGATCTAGTTGGATCTGGTGGAGCAAATCCCAGGAGCCTAAAGGTTTAAATGCCTTACAAGTTTAAATATTAAAAAGCACAGATTTATTACACAGAGTGACCTTTAAAACTTGTCTCATTAAACTACATCTCCTGGCCCTTCTGGGCCTTGGTGCCTGCGAAGACAAGGCTAGGAAGTTCAAAGCAATGAGCAAAAATGGTTAAAAATGTCACCATTTTATGGACTATTCTGTAAAACTTAACTTGAAAAGGGGAAAAAAATCCCTAGAGTGTCTTAATGTCCCCATGGGCTTCTCCACTGCCTGGAATATTTTCTATCTCTGTTATTGTTTTTTAATTTGTGAAACACCCACAATAAAACCGTGCAAAAATTTTATACTGCCCCCATTCCTGGAGAATCCTGCTTTGGGGATATTTTGGGCCACGGAGCACCATTCCAAAACTAGTCTAAATCCCAGGCTGCCATTGCATCCATCAGAAAAAAAAAGCCTGAACACATTAAAATGCTCAAATTGCTTCTCTCTGCCTGTGGAGAGGAGCACGGACACGACGGAGGCCGGATCCCTCTCCGGGCGCTCCGTGTGCATCCCTAACATGAAGCGAAGGGCGCCATCCAATTAGATGGGAGATGGGATGGAATGAGCCACACGCAGGGACGGGATGGCTCCTGCCCCTTGCCATCCTTCCCTCCCCAGATCCCGCTGAATTATGCATGCTGTCTGCTCGGATTAGCCCGACATGGCGGACCCTGCGCGGGAGGAGAGTGGCCGAGTGATGCGGGATGGCAGGAATGAGCTGCGGGAAAACCCTGGGGACACCAAAACCTTCCCAGGAGTTTTTTTGTTTTTTGTTTTTTTTAGGAGGAGTTTCACGGCATGTTTGGCTTCCCCTGCTGACCTCCCAAACTTCTCAACTTGGCTTTCAGAGTGCAGAGGGTTTATCCAAGATCCCACCGGAGGGTGTTTCGAGCACAGGCAATCCAATGGCCAGAATGGGCTGCTCCAACTTATTTCCAATTCTTTTCCCACCTTCTTATGAGATATTTTCTATAGGACCAAGGTCTCTGTCCTGACCACAGGGCAGGAATCCACACTGAATCCACTTGGCACAAGTGGATTCAAGCTCTCAAAAAGGAGAAATTTGCTTCTTCAAGAGGAGTTTGACACAAATTTGTAGTGATGGGGCTATTTGGGCACTTTACGAATGAAAAATCACTTCCAACGTCTTCTTCTGCTCTGATAACATCAAAAAAAAAGAGAGAATTTTATCACCCTTCAGATGTTCCATTAAGTGTGGGACTGAGTTATGCTGTTTGATATTAGCACACATTTTTAATACCCAGTGTCATTTAAGTGCCTGTTTCTAAATTGGAGCTTTTTGGAGTTTCACAAATCTCTGATTTCCCTGTTTCTCACCCTGATTTGGAGCAAAAGCACAGATTTGAGAGGTTGGAATTTCAGATACTCTTGTTTACAGCTGATTTTAAGGAATAGTTTGCAATGCAGATGGAGCAGGGATTGGGAGCGGGAGGATGTTTACTTGCTCTTCTCCTCAGGCCCAGGTAAGTCTGTCACTCTCACTAATTAATCTACAATTAAAAAAAGAGTTCAAACCAAATTTGCCGAGTGCATCTTCATTTTTATTTCCTCACCTGCACCCAAGAAAAAAATAATAATCAGGAGCGTAATAAAATAATGTGATAGCTTCCTCCAATGCAATTTGCTGCTCTTCCCTGGAAAATCAATCTAATTATAGAGCCAGGATTAAATGAATGTCACAATCACTGCCGAGGCACCTGAGACTCGATGATTTTGAGCACGGGGGGATCATTTTTGCAGCAGGAAAGGGACCAGTCCCAGCCTGCTTTTGTATTTGTAATTTGTACTCCTGAAGTCCTGGAAAAAATGGGATTTAAGCACTGGCAGAGGGGGTTGGATCCAGAGCACATCAAGAGGAATTTGCATTGGCTGGGCTTGCAATTGAAAAGCAGAATTTGATGAGTCCATACAGTCATGGAATGTCCTGAGTGGGAAAGGATCCACCAGGATCATCCAGTCCAACTCCTGGATGCCCCAACAATCCCACCCTGAGCATCCCTGGCAGTGCTGTCCAAACATTCCTGGAGCTCTGGCAGCCTTGTACCCATTCCCTGGGGAGCCTGGGCAGTGCCCAGCACCCTCTGGGGGGAAGAACCTTTTCCTGATATCCAACCTAAACCTCCCCTGGCACAGCTCCAGCTGTTCCCTCGGGTCAAACTCCTTCAAGTTCAGAAGAAAAGATAGAGAAGGGAGATAAAAGCCAAGCCCAAACCCCCAGCCAAGGAAGTTGAACTTGTCAAATTATTAATGAAAGGAAACCCTGGTCTACAAACCCTATTTATCCCACAGAATTCCCTTTGGCATTGCTCCAGGTGGCTCCATGGGTGATTAGGTATTGGAAAACCTCCATGAGGATTACACCACTTTAAAACCTGGTATTCCAAGTGGTTTCCATTGACATCATGGATCATATGGACAGTGATATTCCATTTCCCCCAGGCCCATGGCATCTCTATTGATCAGAGCTGAGCATCAACCCCAGGATGTTCCCAGAAAACTGGTACCCACAGGGATGCTTGGCAGGTACCAGTGACAAATTCCAGGTGATTCCCACCCTTGGAGAAAAGACACAGCACAAACAGCTCCACCTTTCCCTGCCCCTGGTTTTCCTGAGGACACATGGGAGGGAAGTTATGATATTTTTCTCTCCTGGCATCTGTCTGTGGGGGTTTTTGGGATGTTATTCCTGCAAAGGGAGGTTTGCAGGACAGGGGAGGGGACAGAGGGCAGGGTAGGGTGGTTATGAGGATGTAACCAGGTGTGGGGGTAAGAAAAGCCATAAATCCTTTTCCAGCCCAACACTGACATTTTTAGGCATTTTCAACTCCAGGATGTTGTTGGAGAATGGAGGGGGGAGTTGGGATTGATGCAGCTGTCCCCAGAATCATCACCAGACCCCAAAATCTGAATTATCCTCAAGATGTCCCTTGTATTGGGTTCTTGTGGTGTCACATTATAGGTGAGTGTGGATTCTCCAGTGTCTGATAAGGCTTGAGCTCATTAAAGACAGATTACATCTTATTTTCCCCCAAAATAAGTAGGACCTTTTGGCCAAACCTGGAGAAAAGAGTGTGCAGCAGTGAGGCTGCAAAAGAAAAAAACCTGGAAATGTGTTTTTTTCAGTAAACATCCACTCTCCACACATCAGCAGTTGCTGAAAACCTCTGGCTTTCACTGAAACTGAAGCAGGTGTTTTGCTCAAATTGGAATTATTTTGTATTTCCTTGAGGTCAGCGACCTGGATTCGGTGGGGGGTGGGGGGTGGGGGGTGGCACTGAAGGGATGTGTGCAACCCGGTGCTGATTTTTGGGAGAGATTCATTCCCCCACCTACACTGAACATTTCACCAGGTTTTTTCCAGAGGGAGCAGTGAGAGCCTCCAGACACCTGTAGGAATTATTGAGGTCTCAGCAGCTGTCTGCTGAGGCAGGGAGGCAGGAGCAGCCTGGCTGAATGCCACACCAACATTCTGGGGAGGAGTTTTGGAGTTTTTCTCACTCCACACTGATTTGTCAAATCATTTTTAAAGCCATTTCACCTTTGTGGGACATTTTCTGCAGAACATCTCACTCTGCTGCAGGCACAGCCTGTGGGGTTTAAGCTCTTAAATTAATTCTGCTTCTCTTCTTCTTTTTGTGGCCCTGTTTGTGGGAAGGGCTGCCCAGCCTGAATTTTATCTGAGCTCCCTCTCAGACTTTACCAAGCAATGAATTGTAACAGCACAAAGAGAGGAGAGGGAAGTTAATTGGGCAGCAAGCATACAAGGTCCTGTTCTGAGGAAGACCTTGACACCTGAAACAGGTGATTTATGACCCTTCCAAAACTCTCCCTGAGTGTAATAAACCCCACACATCTGATTTGTATTTCAGCCACTTGAGCAATGTAGAGCGTCCAACTCCCTGGGTAGGAATTGCAGGAGCTGGCCCTTCAAGTTTCCCCTTTTTCTAGGTAAATGTAGGTCAGTCAAGACTTATTTTTCCAGGTTGCTCCTAAAAAGTTGGTTTTTGGAGGTTGCGTGCGAAGACCTGCAGCCTAAATTTTATCCATTCCCCTTAGAGCGCCCCAAACCCAACTGCTGGGGGATTCCTGGGGGCTGACAGAATGTTCCAGTCCTGCTGGGGACATCCCACAGGTTAAAAAGATCAGGAATAAGGCAAAAAAGCTGCTTGGATGTTGTGGATCCAGCCCTCTTCCCTTCTGTACCCATCTCCTCTCCCACCCCTGTGTCCCCTTGGCCATATCTGGACACAGGTGATGATTTTACCCCTTTTTTGTCCCTTTTTGTCCCTTTTTGTCCCTACCCCAGCGTGTGATGGATTCCCTGCTTTCCATCTGTAGCTATGGAAACCATTGATTGCTGCTAATGACGCCTCCCCACCCTCCCAGCTTGGTCTGCAATGCAAGGGCTCGTGTTGGATGCACTGGGACCTTTTCCAGCAGAACCCCACCCTGGGTTTGCAATGAGGGCTCCTGTGCACACTCAGCCCCTCTGGTCCCCAATTCTGGATGCCCAGGGCTCTCCAGCATCTTTCCAGGTTCCAGGGTGTTTGCTGAGATGATGGAAATTGGGATGATTTCCACCAAACTCTCCCAGCTTTTGGCAGCAGGTTGCTTCCTGCAAGGATTGGGGCAAATCCTGCCTGGTTTGGAGACTCTCCCAGCCTGAAAAATTGATGCACCTCAATAAATACCCACTTAGGGACCAATTAATCCCCAGGAAAAGCTTGCTCTGCTTGGATGGGAATTCTGGACATGGATTCTGGCCACCTCCATCTCAGCTCCTTCAGGATATTTCCACTTCTGTGGTTTTCCACAAAAGCTCCTTCCAAGCCTCAGCTCCCATCTCCCATCTCTCCCTAGCCTTGCCTCCACCAGCCACTCCAATCTGCAGCTGCTCGCTGGATTTTTAGTGATTCTTCTTTATATTTAAAGCAATTTTGAAAAAAAAATTAAAAATAAAAAAAAAAATAAGAAGCAAAAAGTTTATGGCAATTTATGCTGCTTTGTAATTAGAGACAGTGATTAGAAAATCTTTCGCTTCATGATGGAGTTTTCCTTTAAAGAGGAAAAAAAGAAAAAAAACAAACCTAAAAGGGAATAGAAAAAGGCCGCCAAAAGAGCTCAAAGACTGGAATTAACCAGATTATATCTCATTACTTCCAAATGGAAAGGAAAGTTACAGCCTATTAGAGCAGTTGCATCTGCAGCTGGGCAGGAAGGGAAGCAAATTCCCTCCATGGAACCAGGCACTGGGTTGCAATTGGCTTTGGGGGCTGATATTTTTCCAGCTTTTCCACTCTTGGAAGAGAATCAACGACTTTTTATCCATTTATCTCTCTTTTATTCTCCTGGGGAAAGGCCACCCTGGTTCCAGCCCCTTTAAACACCAGAGCAAATTAAACACACATCCTCAGCCTGAGCATCTCCCCTCCCCAGCATCATTCCTGGGTGCTATTCCTGCATCCTGAGGAGGAAAAAGAAGAATTTGGGCATCTAAAAAGGAGGGGTTTAACTGTCCTAAGGTGTGTTTTGGTGCCAGCTGAATTCCAGAGGAATTCAGGCAAGGTGGCTCCTATGTGGAGCCAGGGCTGGTTGGATCCTGCCCTCGCTGCCATCTCTCCCATTTCACCAGGAGTCCATCCCCACCTTAGCAGCTCATCCCAATGCGTTTATTTTTTCCAGCTTCTATTTTTTCTTGGGAGAAGTTGTGAAAGCACAAAAAAAATGGGCTCAGCAAAACAGGGAGGGTTTTGTTCCCCCCTCTGATGCTGCTCGAGCAGCACTTCAGCACACAAAGGCTTTGGGGGCTTTTATTTCCCAACTGCAATTCAGGGAAGGTTTCTCATTACATGGGAAGGCTCCCCGGAGATTTATCCTGATGGAAAAGGGTTTTGGTTGAGGGAAGGAGCAGCAGAGCTCCTTGGAGGAGGGGGCTGTGCTGCAGAGACCCAACACAGTCATTGCACAGGGGGAGGTTGGGTGAGGCTTGGAACAACCTTGGGATGGGGAAGGTGTCCCTGGTGGTGGGACAGGATAAGATTTAAGGTCCCTTCCAATCCGAACTAATCTGGGATTCTGCGATTCTGTAGACTCACATTGTGGCATTCCAGCTGTGAGATCACACACAGTGTGCCAGGACTTCCTTATCTCCAGGTTTTGGGGAGTTTTCAACAGGAAATTTTCTTTTGGGGTAAAACCTGAGCTCTTCTATTTGTTTTTATCCCAAATACATCAGGAGGGAGCTGGGCTGATGTTGAAACCCAGAAACCTGGGATTTTTGAGCTTTCTGTGCTGCCAGGCACTGACCCCCTGGAGAACACTGCTTTTGACCTGAGCCCTTGGAGAAGGCTTCCAAATTTGAGTGATGGAGTTAAAATCACAGGTGTGTAGTTAAATAGAAATGTGTGATTTCACGTAGTGAAGGGTTTTGAATTTGAAGTTTTAAGAATATAGTAATAGGTATGGGACAAGATGGAGAATTTTGAGTGTTGTCTTTTTTCTGTCTTCTTCCTTCTTCTCCAAGATTTCAGGTTGTAGTTTCTGGTTGGACAGTCAGTGCTGCACTGTGGGTCACAGGAGTTTGGTTATTGGGTTAAAAGTATAAATAATAGAGGTGTTAATTCTTTATTGGACTGTTTAGCTTTAAAAGACCTTGTAACTAGCTAAATTCACCTCCATTTTGCTCATTTTTAGCTGGTAGCTAGAAGTGCTGCAGAACTGTCTGTACTTTAGATAAGATTTAATGAACAACCAAGCCCAAACACGAGAAAATTCATCTCCTTTGTGTTTTTAATCCTGACTCTGAGAAAAGACAGAAGAAAATGAAGACAAGTCACTAATTAAGTGGTGCAAACCTTTACAGGCCAGGACATGTGGAGCTCTCTGCTCCCCAAACCAAGGCTGGGCACCTCAGCATCCTCTGTGTCTCTGCAGTCCTTGGAGAGAGGACGATGCTGAACTCCTGGAATGATGCACAACTCCCACCCTGCTCTGACCTTGCTGGAGCAATTCAGAGCTGGAGACAAATTCAGGCCGACAGGGAAACTCATTTAATTGGAGCTCAGTGTCTTTATTGGCGCCGTCTTCTCCTCCTTTTTTCTCTTCCTAAGGAATTCTTTCATTAGCAAACAACAAAAATTATTTGGGTGCCTGACATCTCCTGAGTGGTGGTGGATTTGCAGCCAGCATTAGCTGGGAGGTTTATCCCAGCCTTTAATAGGCTGGAAGAGGGATGGATGCACTTTACCTAAACCAGGGGAGCTGATTTGGACCTAAAAATCAGATTCATCTTCAGAGCAGACACCCATCAGGAACTGGAAAAGAGGAGTTCCAGCCAAGGTCGTGCCAATGAGCTGTGCAGGAGAGCTGCAGGCTGGGAAACTGGGGGAGAAAACAGCTTGGGATGCACAGGGATGCTTGGAGCTGGAGAGCTGGGCCTGGAGGGGGTTTCTGCTCCTCCATGTAGGAGGATCTCCTGTTAGGGCTGCTCCAGGTCAATCCATGACTCTGTTATAACCAATTCAGCTATTTTTAGTGTTGGGGAGGAGAGGCTGGAAGCCTGGAATGGTGTTTGGGAAGTGAAGGAGTTACTTGGGGCTGCCTTGGAAACCTTGGAATGAGAGGAGATGCAAAAGCTCTGCATTTAAAGGTGGGACAGATGGGAGAGGAAATGGAACTGCTGAGGATCTCAATGGGTCATGGCAGAAGGGCTTTTCCATGGTTTTTAGCATCATAGGGGATCCATGGAGCCTCCTATCCCCTCTCGGGATAACTCAGCCTATTGAACTCCACTGGAGCGAGGAAGGAATTGCAGCTGCTTCCAAAGCTCTGCCATAAAGGGGGAAAACAGCCCCAGTCAGCATTCAAAGGTCCTAAACCCCAGCCCTGAACCTGCCATCGAATTCTCTCCTTCCCTGGGGATGTTGCAATGAGACAGGTGAGGAAAACCCCATGTCCAGAACCCAGCTTTGGGCAGGAGGGCAAAACAAGCCCTCTAACCCTGGGCACCCCAAGCCCATGCCACTGTCCCCAGTCCCACTCTCCAGAGGACAGTTTCACCAGCTCAGCTATGAGCTGTCCCTGTCACAGCCTCCCGTGACTCCTGCTGCCTCACGACTGAAGCTTCCATTAACTTACATTTCCATTTGATTTTATTTTCCCAGTTTTCTTTCGCATTTTTTTGCTTGAAGCTTTGCTTGCCTTAATTTGATGACTTTTTTTTCCCCCTTAAGCTCTGTCACCACTTCTCTGGTCTAAAAGTAGCTGATCAGTTCTGGGGAGTTGCTGCAGCCCCTCTGCTCCCAGCCAGGCTAAAATGGGATGCCCTGAATAATTCCCCCCCAATCTTTGTTTTCTGAGCATTTACTCCAATAACTCCCCCCCATGATGTGTATTTCCAAGATGTTTTTCCCCGTGGCTGGTGGTCAGCTCTGGAGGAGATTCATTTCCTGGCATGGAATCATGCTTGGCAAAGCACAGAGGGCTGTCTCTAAGTTCTCTTACCTGCAAGTGTTTTCTGGGAACAACAACAACAACAACAAAACAACAACAACAACAACAACAACAACAACAACAAACCAAACCCAAAGAAAATTAATCTCTTTTCCTGCCTTTTAAGAGGATTTTTTTTTTGTCAAGCTCTTGGGTTTTCCCAAATGGGAACAAGTGGCCTTCAATCCTTGCCTGTTAGATTTTCTGTGCTTGTTTTGCCTTTGATTTCTTGCTGGGGTCACTCCATCCTTCACAGGACTCTGTGGTGGGAATATTGGTCTGGAATTGCACTGGCCAGAGACAACAGTTAAAGAGTGGAAAAAAACTTGAAAGAAACCAAACTGGGCTTGCTGCTGGGTCCTGGATGGGAAAATTATGGCTGTGATACAATAGATCCCATGGTGCAGATCCCTCAAAGCATGAAGAATGCTCAGATTTGGAAAGGGGGCCAAATCCATCCTGTTTTCACACAGGAAAAGATGGAATTGGTCAATTGACGAGTTCTGATTTGTTGGTCACAATAACTTTGAAAGCTTTGCAAAGGTTTTGAGGAGGGCATTAGGTCCTGTATAGCCCTGGAGTGTTCATGTGCCACAAAACCCCTGGAAGTGTCTGTTCCAGAGATAATAAAACTCCCTCCGTTACCTGAGTTTCCATTTTAATTCACTCTGAGAGAGCACTGCAGCTTCCTCCTGCTTGTGCAGACCCTGCTCAGAGCCACAGATAATGGACCTGAGAGTTATAACTGGTGACAAAAATAATGTGCAGATAATAAGAATAATAATAAAAATAATGGAATCATTATCAAGTCCTTCCTCTGAGAATGTAAACTCAGGTTTTCCTGGAGTTCTGGTTTCCCCCATGAGCAGGATTTTCCAGCCAGGCTTTGGAACAAGTGGAGAGGGTGGGTGGGAAGGGAGAAAAACAGTAAATGGGGTTAGATTAGGCCAAACAATTTTGGAGAAATTGGGATGTGGAGGCAGACACTTGCAGGTCTGGCCTCTCCTCTGCCTGTGGGACTTTTCTGGGGAGACAGAACTGATTTTTTTTGGGCTGAAAACCAGGAATTAACTATTTGTGGGGGTCTACTTCATTTATCCATGTGCTAAGAGCAAAACTCAACATCCCCATTGGGGCCCCATCATCCAGACCAATGTATTGGTTCAAAAGACAGGTGTCTGCTAAGAAAGGCAGGAGCCTCTCTTCGAAACGGACAATGTAAACCCTCTCCCTCCAAATTATTATAATTTTGAAATTAAGGGGCTCTCAGGCAAAGATATGGGAATAGGAATAACAGTTCTTTACTAGGAANCCCAATCTCCTCAACCATCACCATTCCATGTTTTCTCCCTTCCCCACTCCAAAAAAACACCTCAGTATCTCAGCAAGGATCCAAACCCTTCATGGGTGGCTGGAAGCTCAGCTGGAGATGGAAGAGCTGTGTTCTTCCATCTGAAACACCTTTTCCCACTGCTGAAGGGAATGGAGGGGTTTTCCAGAGTGCAGGGATCAGCAATCTATTCCTAAAATTTCATTATTTGGTGTTGTCTTTTTGGGGTGATTTTGAGCTGTTTGAGTCTCCCTGGAGATGAATCTCTGTGTTTGAAAGGGTAAAGCTCTCAACAGAAAGATTTGGGATTTGGGGTTATGGTGCTCCTGTCCAGATGAGGGTCATTACAGTCATTTTTAATAAAGATTTATTCTAAGAGAAATAGCACTTATAAAACTTAAATGAATCCACAGAGCTTCTGGGGAAAGGGACAGGTTCTTTGCCAATTATTTTGCTTCAAAAACACTTCAAAGGTTAAAAAGAAAAAAAAAAGAGAAGTAGAAGAATCAACCTCCTCCATTCATTTATTTATGAATTAATAAAAGCAAGAGAGAAAGAAGCAGCTAGCATGCATAGATTTGGAAATCCAGGGGGATTTGGGGATAATGGAACCTGACCTTCTGCCTCCCAATGCTGGGTTCCAGGGAGAGGATCCTCACCAGAGCCGAGGATCTCGAAGGCTACAGCCCAACCATTCTCCACAGGGCTTCTTTATACACATGGGCCTGGAAACCCGCATGTGGACACTTCTCAGCACAAAAATCCTTCTTTTGAGGTTTTTGCACCCCTCTATTTCTTTTTTTTTTTTTTTTATTTTACCCAAATCAAAACTGAGGAGAATGGCAAACTTTTGTTTTCCTCTACAAAACTCTTCTGCAATTTGGTCTGGAAAAGCTTTTGGGCTTTAAATTCTATAATGTTCATTAAACCTCCATGTTCAGGCAATAAAAAATGCTTTCATGCTGAGCTCCAAAGCAGCAGGGGAAGGTTTTCCCTGTGCCTGGAGCATCTCCTGCAGCAGGGGCCTCCTTTTCTCAGCAGGATTCTCCAAGGAATTTGGTCTCATCCACATTGGGAGCAAGACATGAGGGCTTTGCCCTGCACTAAGGTCTTGTTCCAGGTTTGTTCCATACAGCTGGACTTTGCAGCTCAAAGATAATCCATAACCCTCTTTTAACATTATTTTATGGTGTTGAGGATCTCCCTGATCTCCCTGAGAAGTGAGAAAATGCCACAAATAAGCTGAGTTTGCACTTAGTTTACCTCATAAATTAAATCAGATCTGGACTTTGATGAGACAAAGCAGTCTGTGGAATTCACAAGAAAACAATTAGGAATATTCAATTTATTGTAAACAATATTTTTTAAAATCAGAGAGTCTTAAGGGATAAAATCCATATTCTGTAGGTTTTAATGCTGGACACTTTAGGTTTTTTGCCATATCATATTTCCATTCCATTTCCATCAGCTGAAGGAGCTGTTTGTGTTTGAGCTGAGGCACAGGCGGATGCTCACTGCATGGAATGTTTTCCTGATCCTTTATGTGCATCCTGACCTCCACAAAGGTGCTGAGGAGCCCTGGTACCTCACCAAATTAGGGCCAGAAATGTCATAGGAGGTTCTTAGAATGCACACCTGCAAACCCTTTCCATGGTCACCAAGACCCAGGGTTAATTCAGGACAAATTCCACTGGGATGTCAGGCCCCACAAGCCTTGAAGGGGAGCTCAGACTTTGGGAGACTCATTCACTTTTAATTTTAAGATAAAGGAAGAAATTTGAATGAAAAGGAAGGAAGGAAGGCAGCAATTGATACCTGGGCCTGAACCTCTTGTGTCTCCAACAGATTTCAATCCCAGTTAATTCCCACTCCCTTTTCTCAATGGTTTTCTCCTCTTCCACACCACCATGGATAACTGATTCCCACCAAACCCCTCTTTATTCTCCACCAGGGCTCATTTCCCACTGCCTTTTTTAGACCAGAAGTGCAAGGGAAAATAATAAGCACTCAGTGCACTGTGTTCACGTTAAGGACCGTGATTATCCTTTTGGAGTGCCAGAGTTGGTATTTTCATGACACCGGAGGTTTATTTTAAGTGCTTCTCTTTTGAGGGCAGAAATAGGTGTTTACACTTGGAGGAGGTGGAGAAAAGCAGCCAGGGCTGCTTCATCTCCCTGGAAAAATGCTGGGCTTGTGTGGGCATCCAATTTAAAGCCATCGAGTCCCTGCCATGGGAGCATCACTCTTAAAACTGAGATTAAAGAATGGCTCAGCATTAGTCAAATAATGGTCAAAATCATTCAAGATGATTTCGTAATACCTCATTATTTCATATAGTTTGTTAATATCTCATTTAGTTTGTTAAAATTAGGCTGGGCAGATCTACTCTGGCTTCAGCACCAGCTTGTGGATGCAAAATCGTGGGGAAAAAAAGCTCCAATAAGAAGGATATTTCTAAATAAATAACTTGGCCTCTCAAGGTGACTTTGGAAAGATGGATGGAGATCACAGGATTCTTGCTCTAAATCAGATTTGTGTCTGGACACCAAGCAGGGCACCGGAAATGGGTGCTGAGGGGCAGATACAGCTCATTCAGGGCTCAAAAACAAGTTGTTCATGTTCACAGGTCGCTTATGGATCTCACCTCCTCGAGGACCTTTTCCTGCATCTTCATCCTCCGCCTCTCTCGGGGGCAGAGAGCAGAACCACTTGAACTGTGGCACCTCGGGCAGCGGCTCATTCCCTCCTGCCTGCCATTAAAATGTCAATATTTGCAGCCTTGCTTGGCCACACTCCGAGGTCCTGATGCCACCCAGGCTGGACCAACACCTGCCAATCCCACCCCGCCAGGGCGGGGAGAGGGCGGCAACCTGGCCGGGCTGCACAGAGGCAGCAATGAGAATAAATTGCCTTGTCAAAGAGGAGGGCAGCTCTGCTCTTAATGGAAATAATGGTAGATTACACGGGCTTTTGTCACACAATATAATCAAAGACAGGATCAAAGGGAGGGAATACAGCAAATGGTTAGCAGGCAAGACATGCTAATGAGATAAAAATGCTCGCCTTGCCACCTCTCCAAGCTTCAATCGAAGGATAATTGATACTAAATAATGTAATTTTGAGCTGTGGTGAAATGCACTTAAAACCAGCAGACAAGGCTGTGAAAATGTTTTAGTTTTTCTGTTACTCTGCTGTCATTTCTAGCACTTTTTTTCCAACAGCCGTGGCTGCTGATTGTGTGTGGGGGAGATGTTAAAAAGAGAATAAGTGGGAGAAAGCCAATTTTGGTGAAATATTGGTGCATTTGCACCACTTTAACCCAGCCCCTGGGCCTGGGGCAGGAGCAGGTCACCCCTGCTGGGCTGGGTTTGGGTGTGGGCAGTGGGGACAGCCCTGTGGTGGCAGTGGCACTGCTCCTATAGAGAGCCCTGGGATGGCAGTGCCACCTCTGCTGGCACCAGGAGCTCTCAGGCAGCAGCGAATTTCGGCTGCTGCTCCCACCTGCCACTGGAAATGCAGTTGGAAACTGCCATGATTTAAATGGGAACCAGCACAGTTTAAAAGACTCGCCAGCAGTAACGCAGTGAAGTGCAAAGGCTCGGTGTGGGCTGGGGTCCAAGGGATGGGATTTTATCCCCTGGAGCCACATTGGCCAATGCTCCACTGCATCTCAGGCAGCTCTGTGTAACCCCAGGAATTCCTGATCATCTGAAACACTTCTTCTCCTGGAAAACTTCTGCGCTGCCTGCCTTGTGGGGAAATAAAAATGCCAGATTAGACAGAGCCTAAATATTTCTAAATGCTTTCTCATAGCCTTTCCTACATGTTTTAGGGCAAACCTAACCCCTGACACTGGTGGATTTCAGACCTTGCTGTCCATGCTGGATTTAGCAGCTCAGTGGAGACACAGAATTCCCTTCCTCCTTTGCAGGACTCCTCCATGTTCTGTTTCCCAGCACACTGCGGGCCATGAAAGATTCACAGAGATCATTGAAGTACCAGCCCTTCCATCACCACCCAGCACACCCAGCTGGCAGCACCGGCTCTCCCGAGAGCATCCGGAGGCTGGAGCAGATGGGAAGATGTTGTAAAGTAATTCCCTGAGATCCAAGGGCAACGAGCAGTGCAGGAAGCTGGATAAAGCCTGGGGGCAGCACAACGAGAAGCCCTGCGTGGGGCAGAGCTGATCCATTTATATCCAGCCCGGAAGATCCCACGTGTGGAAAAACTCACTCAGGAATCTCAGGCTTCAAGCAATGACTTCATGTCCCAAAATATGAGCATTACAAGAAGGAAAAGCTGTAAATTAAAAAATAGGGAGGTTGTAATCCTGTGAGGAACATCTCTGGAACTGGAGGGGAAATCCTATTCCCTGCTTCAAGTTAACAACCACCAGTCCCCATCCAGCTTTCCTGAGTGCATCCATATTTTTAACATGTTCCAATTGCTGCAAGGATCTGGGAGGAGGAAGATCCACAAGTTCTTTGCTGAATGTGGGTGGAGGAGAGATTTTCTGGGGTCCAATAACAGCTGATCCATTCAAGAGCATTCCTTGCTCTTTCCAAGGTAGGAAGAGCACTTAAAAATGAAAATTACTTTGGTGATTGCAGATTTTATTTTTTTTTTCTACTTAGAAGTTCCTTGTGGCAAAATTAATCAGATCAGGACATTCCCCAGAAACTTTTGGTGTTGTTTATTTATTGCACGAGTTTGGCTGAGCAGCTTCCCTGCAGAAAAAAAACTGTTCTGTGTCAAGGAAAATAAATAATGAAAAATAAAGGATCTCTCTTCCTGCATTTCCAACCCCCTCTTTGCTGACGGATGCCGCAGGCAATTACTGAGGATAAATTAAGATTAATTATGCCAGTTCTCGTCTGAAGGTTCTGAAGAACCTTGGAAGCACTTCTTCACATCAGGATGCCCTGCAGGGTTCAACAGCACAGGAGAGCACATGAGACCCAGGTTCATGAAAGGTGTGGTCATGGATTGAGGAGATGAGCCGGGAATAATCCACGGATCCAGCTCAGCAAAAGCCTGAATCTCAATGTACTCTCAGACACAGCCACCAACCCTTTGTCATTTGAAGCTTTCTGACCCCAGTGTGCTGATTTCCTCTCCCAAGAAACATTAAAATCCCCATTTTTCCTCTTGGTGACCATTGCCACACCCTCCTCTCCTTACCTCCCTCTCCCCTGGTTCTACATAAACCAGTCATTGCTTTTCATGGTCTCTTTTCCCTCTGGTCCATGGTTTTGGCTACAGCTTGTGTCCCATGAGCTGGAAAACCTTCAGCTCCTCCACTTGGATGAGACTGGCAGAGACTGGCACAGGCTGTGAAGCCAAGTGCTGCTGATGGGGCAGAGCTGATCCAAGGAGCTGCTCATATCCAGCCCAGAAGGGTTGGAAAAACATGGAAAAACTCACTCAGGAATTTCAGATGGACCCTAAACAATCTGTCTTCTGCAGCTTCTCACCACCTCCTCTGGAGTTTTGGGGGAAAGGTCAATGAGCAGAGCTTGTTGAAAGAATGGAATGGGATGGGATGGGATGGGATGGGATGGGATGGAATGGAATGGAATGGAATGGAATGGAATGGAATGGAATGGAATGGAATGGAATGGAATGGAATGGAATGGAATGGATTGACCACCTTTTTAAAATCTGGCTGGTTTTAAGCATTCAAGAATCAGGTGAGAATGTTTTCATACTGGAGCCGTATTTTATAAAGGCACAGAATTGAAGAAGGGCTTGGGCTGGAAGGGACCTTAAAGCCCATCCAGTCCCACCCTCCATCACCTTCCACTATCCCAGGTTGCTCCAAGCCCCGACCAGCCTGGCCTTGGACACTTCCAGGGATCCAGGGGCAGCCACAGCTTCCCTGGGCACCCTGTGCCAGGGCCTGCCCACCCTCACAGAGCATTTCTTCCTTACATCCAACAGCATTCCAATGGTTCATGTACCTCCAAAGCCTTCTGGGATGTAAAGGAAACAGAGAAAAGTGGGATTTGAGATGGGATGAGCTCTTGCTTTTGACCTGAGCACTGTCACCTTTAGGCAAGGCAGCATTAGAATTCCTCTTTTCTGGATAACACTTTCTATAGCTGCCTTCATCCTCTCCAGAAAGAAAAAAACAACAAGGAAGACAAAACACACAGACAAATCCAGTGAGGTTCTTACACCCTGCTTGGCCAATCAGTTTGAAATGTTGGTGCAAATCTGCTCAGGGACAGGATGAGCATCCTTTGAGATGCTTTGGCCAAGGCTTTGCAGCCCCTGAAGTGTCTGTATTTCCCAGAACAGAAGGATTCATTCCCTGGACATCTGATTGTATGGTTGTGGTTGTTATGGGGATGCTGAAGTGATGTCTGACAATATCAGAAAGGATCCAAGTGGTTCATTCCATTTATAGCCTCGTGCATGTGGATGGTGGGAGCAATTCAGATCTCAAGTGAGATCCACCACCAGCCACGTGCTGAGTGTCTCAGCTGTTCTGCTGAGGGAACCTGACCACTTCCAACAGCCTTTTCCCACTCTGCTGAGGGTGAGAGGGTCTCAGAACCTGGGATTCCTCTTCTGGAGAGAAAAAAAAAAACACATTGAAAAATGGTTCTACTCAGGCCAGAACAAAGAGAAGTTGTCTCTTCCTGAATTCCCAGTAAATCTGGGGTGAAAGGGTGAAACCTTTAAAAAATTTTTCCTCTGCTCCCATTTCCATCCAGTCTGAAGTGAGATGTTAAAGCTGCAAACCAAGCAGGCAGAAGCCACATTTTAATGGTGTGAAAATTTTGTCCCTTTGAGGTGGTTGATATCTTCCTTGCACTGCTTTTATCCATAAGGCTGAGGTGGAATTCAGGATGAGTCAGGGTTTGGGATACCCAAGAGGCCATTTCCAAGTAAATCTACTCCTGTCTGGAAGGTAAAAACACACAGGTCTCATTCTCAATGTTTTTATTGGCTTTTATGAGTTGAGACGAGAGCTGGAGGACAACAGAGGCTGCCTGGGCTCTGCTGAGCAGAGGGAGAGAAGCCGAGGTGACAATTTTATATAACTCGCCTGTGGTCAGGAGCGGAGCCGCCGCCAGACGCTGCCTGGCCAAGGTATATTTAGAAATGAGCTAAATAGAGCGTTCAGCCACCTGGGATGGCAGCAGCAGCTCCAAGTGCTGCTGGAATCACACACGTGGGCTTCCCACAGCCATCATTCCCCGTGGCTCCCTGGGTGGCATGGAGAAGGCATGGAGCGCCCAGGGTGTCCTCGCTCCTTGTCTGCTCTCCCAACACCTCATCCGACTTTATCCTCACAGGAAGCAGCGCCTGAACCTCCTCCAGTTTTGACACTGAGGAACTTTCCTTGCAGCATCAAGAGTCCTGCAGGAAATGTTTTCAACCCGTGGGAGTGGAAAAAGGAGATTAAACACAAAAGAACGATAAACTGCTGCATCTCAGAGAGGCGATACCTGCGCTCGGCCAGTGCCTAATGAAGGGATTCGTGCAGAGCCTCCCCGGAGAGGGGCTGAACATTGCTGCTCTTCCAGCCCAGCCCTGGAGCCAGCAGCTTTGAATAGCAGCTTTATTCCCTGGAAAGCAGGAATCAAGAGGTTGATGCTGTGAAGTAGGGATGGTTGGGAAAGATCCTGGAGTCAGGGATGACTCAATGCTGCTGCAAAGTTCCCCTTTTTTTCCCTTGGTCAGAAAGGGGTGGTCCATAAGCTACACTCTTGTGTTGTTTTCTATTTTTTTTCCCTGCTTTTTGCCCTTTTTTGCATGCATTTGGAGGTTTCTGGATAAGCCTGTGTTTATTGATCTGGCTACTCCCAGATCCTTTCTCCAGCCCTCAATTAAATCTGGGCTCTCACTTTCTGAAGGTTTCTTGCTTGTGAAAGCCAAATGATCACAACTGAGGCTGTTGGACTTGAGACCACACTTGATATTTTGTAATTTATTCGTGCAGAGCAGCTCTATTTACCAGAGATTTTCTTTTCACACTTGTTTTCCTCTGGTCTGTGGAGTGGGGAGGAAAAAGAAGACTCCTGAATATCCTTTGATGCCTTCAGTGATCAGTGTTTTTTAGAGTTTATTTCATTCCTTTACAAACAAATGTAAGATGGAACTTTCTGGGTTTTCCCTTTAAAGCAATAAAGGTCATGTTAATTAACCATCCTCGTTCTGACAAGCATTGCTAAGCACTGAGTGAAGAATTTCTCCTGTTCCTGCCTTCGTGTGGGAGTTTGGATGATAAGGCTACTCCAAAGCACATAACCCCATCATTGTAATGTCTTTGGACTGTCGTGTAAACTCAGTAATGTGTCACTCTCTTCCTTTTCCTACTATTTAATTAAATGAACTGGAGTTTGAAAAGGGAAAGTGGGAATTAACTCCTTAAACCCTGAATTTCAATAAAAGACATTCAGAAAAAGGTCCATGGAAGTTTTCCCTTCTCTCTAAAACAAAATGCTGAGTGATACTTAAAACAAATTTTCATCAGCTGGAAAAGCCACAGCTTCCTTTGTGTTTTTAATCTCTTTTTGTTCTGCTCATTTGGGGAAAGTGTTTCATTTGAAAAACACCTGCCCTCATTCAGAAAGGAATGAACCAGCATAATAAATTCCACTCCCTTGTCATTCATTGAACTGGGAGCTCTTGGAGATTTTTTTTCCTCCTTCCAACTGTTATAAAATAGACCAAAAGAGGGCTATTTTAGATCAATAATCTTTTTTTCCCCCTCTCCCTTGATAGTCCAGGTCAGCTGGCAAATGGAGAATTGTTCTTTGCACAGTTCTAAAGCGCTCCCGTTATCACCCATCAGAGACGGCCACTTGCCCCAGATAAGGGAGCCCTGTGTGAGCCAACGGGCAATAAAGGGAATTGCCTTTGGAATGAGCAGCTGTCAGCTCTGCCCTTGACAGTGCCTTCCTCCCCGCTGCATCCCAGCCCTGCCTTTGGATGCCTTGGCACAGGGACGAGCAGCCCTCGGTCCCTCCCGGTTCTGTTCATTCCCGTTTCTTCTGCTCGCTTCCAGCCCGAGCTGTTCCTGCCGGGCTGCTCTGTGTCACAAATCCATTAAAGAACTTTGCATTTTGATGGGAGCCGTGGAAGTGCCATCTGCTACCCAAGGGCTGCGCAAATCCCGCGAACCCCTCCAGTGTCACCGGCAGCGCTCGGGCCGCCACTCACATTCCCGTTATTAGCAAATTAAGAGACAATTCCTGCTGCTGATTTCCCAATCTAAAGGCTGTGCTGGGACAAAAATCCCCCCGTTCCTGGGCCAGGATGCAATTTAGCCATAGCACTGATCTTTGCTGGGCTGAGACGGGTGTTATTCCACAGCTGGTGTTGTTCTCCACGGCCGTATCCCTAATGCTGGGAAAGGCATTTCCTTATCAAACAGCTTCATTTAAGTCTAATTAGAGAGAGGCCCATGGGTGACTCTGGAATATCCTCCCCTCCCTGGAGCACCCTGGGACATGTGCTTGAGGAAATCTGACTGCAGGAAAAGCGCTCAGCTCCAGCAGGGAAAGAGCCACTTTATTTGGACATTAAATGCAGCCAGGCAGTGATTTCCATGCTGATGGAGAGTGTTGGATGCTAGAAGGAACAGCACTGGAGTCATGATGGGCTTCCTGTGGAGTGGGATACGGCTCGGGGTAATGGCACCAGCATCTGCCTCTTTGGAAAGATCCCAGATCCTGATCCGTGCCAGAATGTGGGGAGGGGAGGAGGGGAGCAATTCAGAGCAGGGGTTTGATGGTGTGGGCAGGGGTTTGAAGGCCTCCTGCTGCTTTCTCAAGGTGCAAGAAGCTGGTACAGTGCAAGGGGGGATTTTCTGAAAAGTGGGATTTCAAAGACTACAAGCACTGGCACAGGTTTCCCAGGGAAGTTTTGGAATCCCCCTCCCTGGAAGGATCTAAAAGATGTGCAGATGTGGCAGCTGGGGACATGGTTTAGTGGTGGCCTTGACAGGGCTGGGTTAACAGCTGGACTCCATGATCTCTGAGGGCTTTTCCAACCTAAACAATTCCATGATTCCATGATCCTTTTTGTTTGCCGTGCTGATGCTCATCTGGGTAACAGAGAGAAAAAGTGACTTTTAGGGAGGGAAAACAATGGCCCCAAAATGTTCTGTTTGGCTTTGGAAAAAAACAACGTTTAATGAGTACATTAAAATCATGGAATCACAGAGTCTCCTGAGCTGGAAAGGAACCACAAAGATCATCCAAGTCCAACTCCTGTCTCTGCCCAGGATAATCCCAAAAATCCCACCCTGTGCCTGAGAGCATTGTCCCAACATTAGGCTTGGACAACCTTCCTTTGGACCTCCAAGGATAGCAAAGATGGAGGAAGGGCTCCATGGAATTGGGCACCAACTCCCACCCCAGTCTCCCTTCCCTGCTCCTCTGCAGCGGGATCATTGTGGTTACTGCACTAAAAAAAAGAGAGAGAAAGAGAGAAAGGACAGCAACACACATGGAGCTCTTCAGGGAAAAAGGCCAACTTTATTGAACAGACAGCCCGTATTTAAAGCTTATTACATAGAGCTAAAACAGGACAGTAGCTCATTGGACAATTGGGAGAAACATCCATGAGACCATCCCTCAGGATGTGTCCCACGGGAAAGACACCAGGTGTTAATCTTTATTATGAATTCCATTCTGTTTTTCACCAGATTCTATTCTGTTTTGACCATGTTATCATCCTGGGAGAGTCCCTCCCTAACTGAAGCCATAATCAGCTTCTCAGTCTGGGAATGGACCTGAGAGGCAAGAGAAGTCCAGGCCTGAGAAAGAATTCTCAAGCTCTCTAAATGTGTGTGTGTGTCCACAGATCATCTTTCCCAGATCAATCCCTGTCCATCACTCCTGTGCTCTCCTGCACCGGGGCATTGCTGCAGACAGGTTGCAGAGGGTTTGAGAGGTAAGAGGACTTGCAGTTACTTATTTTTAGCCCTTTCCTCCCCAAAATGGACTGAATAATGACTTCTGGGAGTGCCATGACCCGTGGGAACAAACTCTCTCATGCCAGCTGGGAATGCCACTCACATTGGTGGCCTTAGATCAAGAGAAGGGTTCATCCCCCTCAAATCCCACCTGAAATACCCAGGATTTCAATCATCTGGCTCCTTGGAGGCTCTGATTTCATATGGTGGAGGTTTCTGGGATGTGTCCCTGCCAGATCCCAGAACATCCTGGGGACCATTGGGATGTGATGCTCCATCCCCATCTGTGTGCAGATCTTGGCAGGGACTGCCATTGTCCTATCAATGTGATTGGAGAAGGCAGAAAAAAAGAAGGTTTGTTATGAGAAATGACCAGGAATGAGAGTCAGGTTTCCCGAAAACCTATGACTCCTGTTTCCAATCTTGTCACGAAGCCAGGACTTGGAGGCTCTGCACAAACCATTCACAGCTTCATTTGAGTGTCTCATTTTTTTGTATTGACCCAGAAGGGTTTGGGAGCTCAGTGAAATCAGTGCTTTGCTGTCGATTGATTCAGCCTCAAAGAAGCTGCCACTTCCAGCATTCCCCAGCACACACAGAAATCCTAAATATTGCTGCTTCAAGGGTTTGGGGGTTTGAAATCCATTTGGATTATTTAGCAGAAGCAAAAGGCTGCCCTGAGTGTGAAGGGACCGGGCAGAGATCACAGACCCAGCCAAGACAGACACAGGATTTGTCCCTGGCGTCACAGCTGAGGTCAAGACAACCTTGGCCCCCTCCAGAACTCAATTAGCAAAACCAAGAGTGAAATAAGAGGCAGGAGAATAAACCCTGACCCCACTCCCAGCAGCAGGCTGTGGGTTATCAGAGGCACAGCTGGGCACAGGACCATCCCAGTACATCACAGCGTGTGTCTGTCAGAGTCCAGACTGCTCTGCCTCTGGGGACTCCAGTCCACTCAGTTATTACCGGGTTTTTATCCCAGGCAATGCTCACAAAACCTCCCTCAGGGGCCTCACTGTGCTGTGAATGCATTGGACACTCACAGCTATTCCCAGTGCTGAAGCAGTGAGGAGGGAATTCAGCTCCAAAACATCCTGGGCAGGGACCCAGGGAGTACAACCCAAATTCCCCCATCCCTGGCAGCCACCTCCCTGGCAAAGCCATGGGGCAAGCATGGCCAGAGGAGCCCAATCCCTGCTGATCCCTCCCATGGGATGCTTGATTATCCTGGGATTCTCTTGGGACACATCCCAGAAACCTCCACCATATGAAATCAGAGCCTCCAAGGAGCCAGATGATTGAAATCCTGGGTATTTCAGGTGGGATTTGAGGGGGATGAACCCTTCTCTTGATCTAAAGCCACCAATGTGAGTGGCATTCCCAGCTGGCATGAGGGAGTTTGTTCCCACGGGTCATGGCACTCCCAGAAGTCATTATTCAGTCCATTTTGGGGAGGAAAGGGCTAAAAATAAGTAACTGCAAGTCCTCTTACCTCTCAAACCCTCTGCAACCTGTCTGCAGCAATGCCCCGGTGCAGGAGAGCACAGGAGTGATGGACAGGGATTGATCTGGGAAAGATGATCTGTGGACACACACACACATTTAGAGAGCTTGAGAATTCTTTCTCAGGCCTGGACTTCTCTTGCCTCTCAGGTCCATTCCCAGACTGAGAAGCTGATTATGGCTTCAGTTAGGGAGGGACTCTCCCAGGATGATAACATGGTCAAAACAGAATAGAATCTGGTGAAAAACAGAATGGAATTCATAATAAAGATTAACACCTGGTGTCTTTCCCGTGGGACACATCCTGAGGGATGGTCTCATGGATGTTTCTCCCAATTGTCCAATGAGCTACTGTCCTGTTTTAGCTCTATGTAATAAGCTTTAAATACGGGCTGTCTGTTCAATAAAGTTGGCCTTTTTCCCTGAAGAGCTCCATGTGTGTTGCTGTCCTTTCTCTCTTTCTCTCTCTTTTTTTTAGTGCAGTAACCACAATGATCCCGCTGCAGAGGAGCAGGGAAGGGAGACTGGGGTGGGAGTTGGTGCCCAATTCCATGGAGCCCTTCCTCCATCTTTGCTATCCTTGGAGGTCCAAAGGAAGGTTGTCCAAGCCTAATGTTGGGACAATGCTCTCAGGCACAGGGTGGGATTTTTGGGATTGCTCACACAGCCTTCAAATCCCCGAGCTTCTCCAGAGGAAAATGTCTCTCCAAGGCTCTTTAAAACGCCAAAGATTGCTTCACCCTATTGTTGCAGGCAGAGCCCTGCTTTGGCAGAGCTGTCTCCCATCCGTGCTCCCGCTGCCTTCCCTCCAGCTACCGATCCCGGCTCCTCCAGCGATAATTTCCCGAGGTCATCGGATCAAGCGAAGCAATTTGGAATAAATTGTGGCCACTTCAGACTTTTGCATTAAACTCTGAACTTTGGGAGCTTCTCTGCACTGGAACTGTCAGCAATGGGCATCCCGAGGGGCTTTGTATTTATTTATATCCAAAGCCTTTTCTTGCAGAGCAACCTGCAGGGGCTGAGGAGATCAGGGGGAAGGAGGGAGAGAAGGGGAAGCAAGGAATTGTCTTTGGCCTTTCTTTCCTCTCTTAAAACCCAAAGGCAGCTCTGAGCTTAATGACCTCAGCTCGTGCAAGAGGCCAGGAGAATGTCAGTGCAGGGGCAAATTCAGCAAAAGCGACCCTAAAAGAGGATTTTCTGCCTCTGAAACTCCTGACTGAGGTTTGAGCCGTGTTCTACAGCAGCAGGGCAGGGCCTTTGCTCTCCTTGCAGTGTAGGGAGAACCTCCAAGGAGCCCCCAAACTGGAGATAAAGGACAAAACACAATAAGACTCCAAACATCATCTGCTTTCAGCAGTTTTGTTTTTGGGAGTGGAGGGGGCTGAAAGTTGTTGTTTAGAGATATTTCATTTTAGCATCTTCTGAAATACATTTTTAACTCTATATTAAAAGTAACTTTTTTTTTTTTTTTGTAAAAAAGCTGAAAAATCATGGAATCATGGGAGGGTTGGCCTGGAAGGGATCTTAGAGATGATTGGAATCCAACCCCCTGCCATGGGCAGGGATAAATGTCCCTCTTTAGTCCCCCTTTTTTTCCTGATTTGCAATACCTTGGATCACCCCTTAGTGAACTTCAGGAAAACTTTAAATATTAATGGAAAAAGGAGTTTATTTTTGACACCTCTTGCCCTAGTGGCTGCTGGAGCTGCAGCATCCCCGCCCTCCCAGGGTGTGTCTGGATGCAAAGGATGATGGGATTAGAGTCCAGCCTCATGACAAGCCCATCTGCTGGCGCTGGGCTGACCTACATGAGGTGAAGTGAGATGTGCTGGGCTCCATCCAGCTCCTGGAGCAGGAACAGTGCCCCATTGCCAGCAGAAAGCAGCACTGCCCAACTGGAGTGATGGAAAATCCCCTTGGGACAGGCATGACAGGCACCTTTGGGGTCCCTAAATCCAAATTCAACCCCATTTTGCACGTGTGTTTGAGAACTCACAGAAAATAGAAATAAAAGCATAAACAGGAGATTTATTGCCATGCCCCTGAGTCCAAGTGCTGTGTATTTTAAGAAAACTCCAAATTGACTGGATTTGGTGGTGCCTGATCCATGGCTTACACCCCTACTAAAATTTGAAGACCTCCAGATGCACTTTTCCTGCCTCGTATTCCCAACCCATGCCTATTAGAGCAGATGGAAAGTTTACCCTTCCCAATCTCGTGCTATCTCTGCATGTAAATGAAGAAATTTGAGCTTAAAACCTGTCAAGCCAACACCTTCCCCCAGGATTCAATTGACTTTGAAATTGTTCGCTTCAAAAAACACCCAAACAAACAGTGAAAGATCCCAAAAGGAAGAGAATTAATAAGGGCAGTGTTTTCTAATATGCACACTAAACAAATCCTTCAATCTAAATGAAATCTATATTGCAGGCATTTGCAGGTTTTGAGCTGAGGCTGGGCTGCTCTGGCTCCACATCCATCCAAATTTCATGCTTCCCTTTGAACCTGGCTTATCAGAAACGGTGCCTTTCTTTTCTCCCTGCCTTCCAGAGGGTTTTCAGAATTCAAGTCAAAGCAAGAGCCTACACGGAAAGGAAGAAATTAATTTTCTGTGTCCTTGTCCCTCCCACGTGTGTTTTGGTCAGGATGGCCAGGATTTGGGTCCCCACCCTGCCAAAATCCCACTCTTTTCCATCATCCAGGGGAAGAAATCCTGAGTTTGGGCGTTTTGGAGATCGCTATCAGACAAATCTAATCTTGCACTCCCATGGCTGCCAGGGATTTATTCCTGTACCTGTGAAATTTGCATCTATGACAACAGGTTTCTGTCAATTTGGGGTGTTTCATCTCTCTCCACAAGGAACTTGATCACACATTTCACAGCGATAAGGTGCCCACAGCACTCATTTTCTAATGGATGTGTACTTTTACCTCTTTCAGTGCAAAAAATCAAGGTCATTCCTACTCAAACAGCTTTTGTTACCTCTGTAGGCAATGCAGGATATCCACACATCCTGACCATCCTGCACATCGTCCCCAGTTTGCCAGAGAGAGAATTAGGAATAAAATTCCTGACCTGTTCAGTTCTTTCTGGGATACCTTTTCCACCAGCCACTGCTTTGCTGTGTTGAGCAAACCCAAACCTGAGATATTTTCCCAGTGGATTTGGTTCTCTTCAGCTTTCTGCCATGAAATGCAGCATTTTGGATCAGATATTTGGAGATGTGGCTCCAATTAGCACCAAAATTTCACTGTTTTCTGACTCCTGGTGGTGTTTGGAACAGGCTGCTCAGAGGGAGTGTGGATGTCCCATCCCTGGAAGAGTTCAAGGCCAGGCTTGGATGCTGGCTGCAGTTTGGAGCCATCTGGGATAGTGGAAGGTCCCCATGGCAAGGAGAGGAACAACAGGAGCTTTAAGGTCCATTTCCACCCAGACCATCCCATGACTCTGTGACTGACGTGAGTGTGGGATCACCATGGCAGCATCACACACAGGGAAACTGCCACAATCCAAGAGAGACCTTCCAGCCCATCCCAGATTTAGTCTGAAATTGCCCAAACCTGTTCCCAAATCCGGTGGGAAGCCAGCAGAGATGGACACCCTGCAAACCACCACGAGCAGGTGGGAGGGGGAAAACCCTGCAAAATCCCTGCTGGAGCACAGCAGGAAACCCTAGAGAGGACAAATTTTATTTCCATTATCCGTGGCTAGCGTGTTCTGAGCATGGCCCGTGTCCTGCAGACACGCCCAGGAATTCCAACCAGAGCAGAGGAGCAGAAGGCAGCAGTTGTTCTGCTGCCCCCCTGCACTTGCCAAATGAGCTCCTTTCCTTTCCTTTCCTTTCCTTTCCTTTCCTTTCCTTTCCTTTCCTTTCCTTTCCTTTCCTTTCCTTTCCTTTCCTTTCCTTTCCTTTCCTTTCCTTCCCTTCCCTTCCCTTCCCTTCCCTTCCCTTTTCACTTTTCACTTTTCACTTTTCACTTTTCACTTTTCACTTTCCCTTGAACACAGAGGGAAATTCCCACAGCAGTTTTCAAGCCTCCTCTCCTTTGCACCAAGGAGAATTTGATGGATCTGAGACTGTTTATTCTCCCACAGGCTGGTTTTGCTCATCCCAGAGGTCCTGGCTTCCCCACGTAATAAAAAATCAAGATCTCAAGCCATCACTGGTTATTCCTGCAGATATTTCCATGCACACCCTGGCCCTGCTGAAGCTGGGTTTGTTATCAGCTTAATAGGGCCAAGACTTCAATTCATCCTGGCAATAAACTGCAGAAATATTGGTGCTCCTGCCTTTTCTAATCTAGTAATTTTTTTCCTTCCAGAGGAGGCCATTCCCTAGCCCTGAGATAGTCTCCAGGCCCAGCATGTGGAATTACAGATACTGCCAGCGCCTATTAACTGTACAAATCTTTGCATTGATAAGTGAGGGAGAGATTTATGTCTTGAAATGAGAAATTCTATCCCCAACAACAAAATTGAGCCAGTGGATCAATCCAGATCAGAGTCTGTCGAGGAAGTGACTGCTGCAATTGCCATTAATTGTTGTCTCTGGCATTTCTGCAGCCTGCCAGGAATGCTGGGCCAGAGGGATGGAGCTTCTCCCTGGCCCCTGGGGGACTTCTGGCCATGGCCAAGCCACTCTGGCAAATTACTGGGGAATATTTACAGAGTTTCCTTGGTGGTGCATTCTGGCACCTTGAAGGAGATGAATCAAAAATCTCCTCCCAGGGCTAAATGTGCTTTAAGAGCAGCCTCTCCTTGCATACCAATTGCCTAATAAGCCCCAAACTGGATTTGCTCAGATTAATTCCCATACACTTCATTTATTTGCTGCTTCTCATCTAGCAGCCTCCCATCCCCAGGCAGAGTTCCTGTAAATGTGACCATTTCTGGGGGCACCATCCTGCCACATCCATCCCCACACCCCAAAATCAAAACCCTGAGGGCTTGAACCCCAACACAGTCCTCGACCTAAATGTCCACCGTGTGTTTTTAAAGGAGCTTTGCTGCTTTTATTTGCATTTTTAATCCCAGAGCCCAGTTCTTGGGATGCCCCTGGGTAACCTGTACAAGCTGGCAGGGGCTGGGGATGTCTTGTAGTCTGAGCTCTTGTCCCCAAGCCATCAAATCCACCTAAACTATTCCTGACAGTTGCTTGTCCAAGCCCTAGGATGGAGCCCACAGCCTCCCCAGGTGACTGTTCCCACATCAAAGCCGAGCTCTGCAGGTCCTCTCTTCCTAATGTGCCCTGGAGGAAATTCCCAGACATCACTAAAACTTTGTAGGTGTTTAATCTTCATTATGGAGCAGTCCTGAACTGCTGCCTGGGTAGAAGATGGGTCTCCAGATCCAGCCCTGCTGGTCCCAGGAGGTTTGGGATGTTCTGCAAAGTCCTAACACCCCCAGGCACAGTCTAGGGCAAAAACTCAGTTTTTGTTAAGGACAAAATCCACTTTTAGGTCTAAAAGTTGCAGGAAAGAAAGGGCTGGAAAGTTCTACCTCATTCCTAAATGCTCAGAATGAAAATTAACCCAATCCTGCAATTCTCTATTCAGTGTTTGTGGCAGCCAGCACTGGGCTGAACGAGGAGCCTGACCAAGCATCCCTGGGCCATTCAAAAAGGAAACCCAAAAAAATTAGAAACCCCTTGAATTTTCCTGGGTATTTTTGAGTCACCCAGCAGGACTAAGAGAATCCTCTGGAGCAAACAAGAGGGATTCACCCTCTCTTTCAGCTCTCACTGGACAGGTTTGCTCCATTTTGCAAAACCAAGTCTTCTATGCCACAAAAAGAAAAGGGAATTGTCCCTCTGGAGGCTGGAAGGGCTCCAGAGAAGAGCTGTGCCATGAGAGAAGCTCTGTGAGCTGCCTCACGTGGGATGAGGTTCAGGGAAGAGAGCAGGGACAGCCCTGAGCTGGAGATTGCTCATTCCTGCTCCAGGCCCTGGCTATAAATAAAGACCAGGATCTAAGACAAATAAAAAAGGAAGAATGACTGAGTTTGTTTTGCTTCATCAATGACAGGACAGCTTTAAAGAGACACAAGAACAATACAGAAAACAACAAGCCTGGTTTCCTAGAAATGAAGGCTGAGCTAAAGATAAAACAGGGTTTGCCCAAATTGTCTCTTTTCTGGCCTTTTCCAAGGAGAATTGCTGGGCTTCAGTGTGAAATACAAAGGAAAAGGAGGCTTCAGGGAGGGAAGGAGTGGTGTCAGAGATGTGATGGCCTCTCTCCTCGCCAGGATCTCTCCTCCTGGGCAGTCTGTTCCCAGAGGAGCATTGCCAGAGGGCAGAGAGGGTGGACATGGCCAGGATGGGCTCCAGCAGCTGTAATGGTCCCAGGGCACAGCATGGAATGGGAATGATACTGAGATATTGAGACAAGTGGGTTTTGTGCCACATTTTGTTGGATCTCAGGAGCCAGCTGCTGCCATGGAGCTGCCACTCCCTCCCAGAACAGCCTGGGAAAGGCACAAAGCCTATCGTGGGTCAGACATCTGTTATCAGACCCCATGTGCTTTAAAGGGATTTCTGAGGAAAGGTCTGAGGGTTTGTTTCAAAGAGATTTCTGAGGAAAGGTCTGAGGGTTTGTTTTAAAGGGATTTCTGAGGAAAGGTCTGAGGGTTTGTTTTAAAGGGATTTCTGAGGAAAGGTCTGAGGGTTTGTTTCAAAGAGATTTCTGAGGAAAGGTCTCAGTGCAGCCTCAGAGATGGGGTGACTGGGACCTTGATAAGGGACATTCACCCTTCCTGTCATGCAAGGCTTTTGTCCTCTTTGGCTCTCAGCTTTTCCCTTCCCCTGCATCCATTGATGGTCCCCATTCCACAGCCCCAAATCATGGAATCAGGTTGGAAAAAACCTTTCAGGTCATCCAATCCAGCTGTTCCCTCAGCACTGCAAAGGCCACCACTGACCCAAGTCCCCAAATGCCACATCCACACAGCTCTCAATTCCCTCCAGAGACTCCAGCCCTGCCCTGTGATGCTGCTGCACATTTGGCAGTTTCCAAAGACTTTGTCCTTGTGCTGCAGATCCCACCCAGCCTGGCAGGGACTGCTGCCACCCTTCAGCAACCTTGAAACCCCTTTGGTGGCCATAGCATCTGTCACTGCAGATGCCAGCAGGGACGTTCCCAGTGCAGCCACCCTGGGGACCCACAGGGTGGGATGAGCATCCAAGGATGCAGGAGCCCCCATCTGCAGCCAGGACCATCCCTGAAGGACACAGAGAGGGGACCTGGGGGTGTCACCTGGCTCTGGTCACCAAGCAGGGCACAGCAAACAGTTAGCTCATCACTACTTTCTGAATGAGAAAAGCAAATGGAGCCCAAATTCTCCTTTTCTTTATCTAAAAGTGCTGATGTTGGAGCAACTGCTGCTCTCCTCATCCAGGGAGCTGCTGCTGCTGCAGTTTTGGGGATCTTTGAATGTGTTACTTGTAAATTCTTGTACCTTTCTGGGAAAATGTGGGGGTTTTTTTTGTATTTTCTTGTATTCTGTAAATTTTGTAAATTCTGTATTTTGTATTTTCTTATGTTCTTGTATTCTTGCATTCTGTATTCTTGTATTTTGTAAAATCTTGTATTTTCTGGGAAAATCCTTTCTTACCACAAGGTGAAGGCATTTTTTTCCTATAAAAGAAGCTGAAGGATTCTCATACTTTGTTGCACTAGCTGGACTATAGGGAGAGAAAGGACATTTAATGTTCCAGGTAGATGTCCAAGAAAAATCAAAAGACTCCAATAAAAGAAAATTCAGCCAGCTCAGCTTGTCTCTCCCTGCTGTAAAGAGATGTGGTTCAGCGAAGGTGAAGCAACTTATTTCATTCCTGGTTTTAAAAGTAACTATCTCAACCTAAGCAAATCAGCCAAGAGAATCCTTAATTGTTTGGTGCTGTCAGTAAAGAACCCAGCCCCTTTTCATCAGCCACTGCTTGTGGGGAGGAAACAAAAATATGGGGGCTTCCACCCTCACTCCTTTCTGGAACATCCAGAGTGGGTGAATATGGGTCCTGCCCATGGCCCTGGGCGTGGCTGGCACCTCCTCACCTCACCTGACAGACGAGGCTGTCACCCCTGCCAGCTGCCTGGAGGTGACACTGCCTCTTTTTCCAGCAGGGAATCGTCCCCCAGCTTCTTTCTCACTTCCTTGTGTGTGTGGTTGGAATTTTTCCCCCATTTCCCTGGGGATGTCAGAGATAACAAGCAGATGTGAGCAAGAAATCAGAGCCTTCCTTTTGGATGCATTTCCAGGCATGAGTCTCAAGGCTCATGCACTGAAAACACCCTGGGCACCTGTCAGAGGTCCCTTCACCCTCAGCATTAAAAAAGTCACTTTTCCACGGCTGTGTCTAAGTCAAGTGTCCCATAACTCCTGGTGATTGTGGCTCTGATCTACTTGAAGGTCTTTACTACCCCAAACTATTCCCAAATTCTACAATAGCCTTCAAAGCCAAGTTTTGCACCATGGTTTGCACGTGGCTCAAATTCACAGCTTTGTGCTAATGTGGGATATTGGAGCCAGAAGATTTCAATCTTGCTGAATTCCTCACTTTGAAATGAAATAAAATACTCTGGATGAGATAAATGTCACTCCAGCAGTGGTGGATGGACAGACACTGTCCTGCCTCCCCAGGCACTTCTCCTCATCTTCCCACAGCCCCTCTCACCCCATACACGTTTATAAAGTGAGATGAAAGCAGTTTTAATGTATCAGACCCCGTGAATTATGTCCTGGAATAGCCTTGGTGCAGCCAAGCGTGCTCCATCCCATCAATGTGATAAATGCAGGTACAGTTGTTTTAATTGTCAGGATCGTGTTGGAGTGCAAACACATCTGTGCTTCGCCTGGGGGGACATTAATGTTGTCCTGATCCTGAGAAACCCTGTCATTCACTCAGCACCATCCCACTGCCTGGATCTGGAGAGCTGGCGATAGGCAGGAGGGGTTGGGAACAGGCAGGATGGGTTGGGATAGATGGGATAGGTTGGGAACAGGCAGGATGGGTTGGGACAGGAGGGATGGGTTTGGAACAGGCAGGGTGGGTTGGGAACAGCCAGGATGGGTTGGGAAGAGGCAGAATGGATTTGGAACAGATGGGATGGGTTAGGAATAGGCAGGATGGGTTGGGAACAGGCAGAGTGGGTTGGGAACAGATGGGATGGATTGGGACAGGAGGGATGGGTTGGAACAGGCAGAATGGGTTGGGACAGGCAGGATGGGTTGGATCCAGTGAAGGGTGAAGGCATGGACAGCTTAGCTCCCCGTTCTCCCAGGAAAACTGGGAGCTGGGCACTGCTTCACGCTCCAATCCTTTCATTGGTGATGCCAAAGCCCATGAGAGACTCAGAGCTGGTGTGAGGCATAGCACAGAGTGTAGGGTTTGCCCAGAAATGTAGTTTGAAGGGTGGCTGTTGTATCCTTCATGTCACCTCAAAGATCTTGGATTGGCATTCCCATTCCTGCTGCAGTGGCACAGGGAAGCTCATCTCCATCCCTGCCCCCATGCTGGCAGAGGTGGAAAAAGGCTTGGAAAAACCTGGGACCGTAGAAGGTGTCTCTGGCCAAGGCAGGGGAAAGAGATTGGCTTTAAGGTCCCTTCCAACCCAAACAATTCTGGGATTCTGGGATTCTGGGATATGGTGACATCAGCCCTGTGCTTTGGACAGACAACAGCCCTGCAGGGAAAAGGGCCACACTGGACATGTCAGATCTGCTTCCACTCTGGGCATGGCAGCTCCATTCCCATCCCGGAATATGGCAACTCTGTTCCCACTCCGGAATGTCACAGCTCTGATCCCACTCTGGAATGTCACAGCTCCATCCCGACTCTGGAATGTCACAGCTCTGATCCCACTCTGGAATGTCGCAGTCCCATCCCCACTCTGGAATGTCCCAGCCCCATCCCCACTCTGGAATGTCACAGTCCCGCTGTGTTTTGCCATTCTGTGGCCGCCGCGGGGCTCGGGCCAGAGGCAGCAGTAAAATATCTCCGTAATAAACGGAACCATTTGGCTCTCGGAGCCGGTGCCAGCTTTTATAACAATTTCCATCTTAAGCTGGCTCAATCCATATTTAATGAAATCTTCTATAAACCCTTTAACAGCCCTCAATTCATTTCGAGTGGTAAATGAGTCAGCACTTCGAAATGATGAGCAGGATTCAGACTCCACTGTCGTTACTTAAGGAGAAGTGATTCTTTTTTAATGCTTTTTCTCCTAAATAACGATTCCTTTTCATTTTTTTCCTCTCCTATTTTTTTGGCTTGCTGCTGTGATGCTGCTCAATAGAGGTGAGGGCAGGCACAGGGGCATGGATGCCCCAGTCTGGCACCAACCCTCTGGTCCCTGCAGACAGACCTGGCCAGCCCAGACTGATTTATCTGACTGTCCCTCATCCAGTCTCTTGGCTGGGTCATCTCCAAACAGGATTCATCTCTCCCTGCCTCAGTTTCCCATTTACTTTGGTCTACCAACCTCCTGCCAGACATTTTGGAGAGCTCTGGAGGGCCATCCCAGCTCTCTGTGCTGCCTGAATTCCTCTAGCATGGAATTTGTGAGTATTCCAGAAGGAGATATCACATCCACCAAGCACAGCCCACCTGAGGAGCAATCATCTGCCCTGCTATTCCCATTTTCCCTTGGAATCAGACAGCAAAATCCTCTGAAGAGCTGGAGTCTCAGGGAAAGGCATATACCAGCTGTGTAATCACCACTCCACGGTACCTGCTCATTTAAATAATGAAATGGCATCTTTGTTAAAGGCAAAGAGACTTCCAAGCTGTCTTGTTCTGCAGCTCACCTATAAAAGCCAAGCAAGCTTTGCAAAACATTTCAATTCTCCTGATCACTGTAATTACTGGCCAGGATCCAGCTCAGCTCTCTGCTCAGCTTTGCCAGCAGGTTACACACGAGGGCTGTGGGCACAGGCTCTGAAATAAAGTGAATCATGACTCGGTTTATTTTTGAAAATGCCTTTATTTTGCGTGATATTGATTTTTTTTTTCTCTTATTTCACACGACACAAAGCAAGCCCTGCCTGTGTGGGGATGTGTCAGTGTCTTTCTGGTTGGGATGAGCTGAGGCTGAAGATGTGTGTCACTGGCTGTAGCATAAAATCGACTCAGGAATCTCCACAGGGCCTTTAAATATTGCCTTTAAGTGGCACTAACGTTGTCCTAAGACTGCAGTGGCTCTGCTGTGGGGGTCGAGTCACCTCCAACATTTCCACGGCAGGCTTTGCAGCACCCCCCTGGCTCCAGCCATTGAGTATTTCCAATTAACTCTGCATTTCAATGGCCTGGATCCTGCTGAACTCAGAGCAGATGCACGGCAGTCCCTTCTCCTTTATTGCAGCACCACTGGGAGCCAGCAGCCCCAGGAGCAGCTTTTGGGGCAGGTTTGGGCAGGCTCTGTGCTTGGCACATTGTGTAAGGAGGTGAAGTGGCCACATTAAGCCTGGCTTGGAGAAGCTGGGATGAGGGGACAGTTGATATCTGATATCTGCTCATGCCAAGTGCCAGGTGAGGTGTGGAGCTGTCTGGGAGGTCAGCACCAGTGGGACAGCTGAAATCATGGAATCATTGAATCATTCAGCTGGAAAAGCTCTCTAACATCATTGGGTCCAAGGGCTGACCTAAAATTGTCAAGTCCACCACTAGCCCATGTCCCCAAGTGCCACATCCACATGGCTTTTAAATCCCTCCAGTGATGGGGATCCACCACTGCCCTGGGCAGCTGTGCCAGGGATGGACAGCCCTTGCCATGAAGAAATTTGCCTTAATAAATAAATTTTCCTGCTAAACCTGCCCTGGCCCAGCCTGAGGCCTTTCCCTCTCCTCCTGTCCCTGTTCCCTGGCAGCAGAGCCCGACCCCCCGAGCTGTCCCCTCCTGTCAGGGAGTTGTGCAGAGCCACAAGGGCCCCCCTGAGCCTCCTTTTCTCCAGGCTGAGCCCCTTCCCAGCTCCCTCAGCCTCTCCTGGGTCTCCAGACCCTTCCCCAGCTCCATTCCCTTCTCTGGACACACTCCAGCACCTCAATGTCCTTCTTGCAGTGTGGTATGGCTGGAAAAGAATGAAAATCCACTTGCTTCCCTCACTGTTCGAAGCATTTTCCTCCAGGAACATCTGGAAGGAGCAATTTCCAGTTGGGATGGTGATGGATTCCTGCTGGTGTGCCAGCCCCAGGCGAGATTGTCTCTGACACCCACAGGACACTTTCAATATCCAGTTGGAAAAGGCTGGAGTGGGCCTGGAACAGCTGCTACAAAGAGCAACCTCATCGTCCTTGAAAAGGGAGAGCAATCCCGGGAAGGGGAAGAATCAGAGCCAGGCTCCTCCAGCCTTGAGAGGGGACCCGGCTGCTCTCTATAAATATGTCAGGGAACAGAAACAAAGGGGGGAAATAATGGCTGAAGTTAAAGGCCACGACTGAACAGCAGCTAAATTTAGACTGTGAGACAAAGGCAAAGCAGTTTGGTTCAGAACCAGCTGAACTCCTTGGAAGACTAAACTTGCTCTGTTGGAGAATGGGATGAGGCCAGACCCATCTCAGTGGTTCCTCCCACGGCTCTTGGCCAAGGCCAAGCCCTGGGAGATGACCAGGAGCCATTGGAGCCCCAACACATTGCAAAGCACCCCAAGGAGCAAAGCAGAACACCCCAAATCCAGCAGGAACTTTTCCAGTTCACATTGCCACGTTATTCCAAGGTAATTCTTCTGCAGCTGTTCCCGGAGCACCCCTGCTAATGAGAGGGAGATGTTAACACAAGGGCTGGGTTTAAATTGTTAATCCCACCCCAAATCCATCAGTGAGGAGCACAGCTGCCAAAAGCCGTTGACTCCCAGCTGATCCCATGTATCTTTTATGTGACTGCAGTGGCGGCCACTGTGCTGGATGGGACCTGTCACTTGTTTGGAGCCCGCGGGAGCACCAGGGAGGGCTTTGTTAAACAAAAGCCATCACAAGCTGTTCCCTTCTACACACATCACCCAGCCTAAATGGCACTTAATGGAATAATGAACCACAGGGAGACACAGACAAGGAAACGTCATTAAATCTGCTTAAAAATGGATCAAATGCTGAATCAATTCCCATTAGCGAATGCATGGATATTTCACATGTCCTTAGGAGTTTTATTAGGCATTCATGCAGAATCTGAGGTAATGATGGTGATTTCCCCCCAAACTCCTTTCTTTCTAATAAAAACGAGCAGGACCAAGGAGCCAGGACTTTATTCTCTCATGCCTCTATTTTTTTTAAAGCTTTTTATAAAATATTTAAGCAATGTCTTTTGCTTCTCATGGTCATGCCCTTATTGTGTCAAGTCAAATTAGTTAAGTATACAAATGAGAGTAAACAAAGGTGACAGATAGATGAAACACATGGTTCCCAAAGTGTCAGAGGTCCCCTCTGTGTGGTCAATCCAGAGGTTCCTCGATGGGTTCTTCGTGCACAATCCTGTGAGAAGTTGAGAGGAAGAAGCTCCAAGCTTCAAACTAGGTTCCTCAAAGTTCCACCAGATGTGTCCCCTTCCTCCCTCGCTGCCTCCCCCTTCTTTTCCTCTCTCCCTCTCATCCACACTCTTCAATGTCATTTAAACACTGAGTGTGTACTGAGCAGAGCCAAGAAAACAATGGAAAACAAATTTCCTTGAATATTCATCTTTAATAATATTTGGACAACAGCAGCATGTAGAAGTTCCTGCAGGATCTGGGCCTCCTGGGAAGAGCTGGAGGAGCACAGCACAGGCAGGATCTGAGTTTGAAGCATGAGCAGTTTCTCCCAGAAAGGTGCAAAGGCTGGAAGAGATAAGGTAGCAGGAGCACAGGAGAGTTTGGACTGGAAATCCACAGCTGTAAGGACCAGATATCCCAGTTTGTGCCATGCCCAGCACTTTCCCCCCCTGAGCTTAGCAAATATCTTTAATTCCTTAAACCCAAAGTCTATGTGAAGTTTTAATGCATTTTTCCCTGATCTGTGACCTCAGCGTGGGACATGCCAATCTCCTGTGAGAGGCTGAACAAGCTTGTAACAAAAGGTGCCTGAGACAGAAAAAAACCAAAAAAGTGGGGATGTGCAGACAGATGGAAGAGCACGGAGTCACACGGAGGCAATATTGGCCAGCATGTTCACCAGGAGGCAAGGATGGCACCAGGGAGCCTCCAGCTGCTGGGCTGGTGTCAGGAGTTTAATAATTATACCAGGCTTGTTTTGCATAACCTGGCTGTGTGCATAATTCATGGATGTAATGAGCTGATCATTAGGAGCAGTCTCAGCTCACCTCGAGCTGCGTGTGGTTGGAGGGGATCCGGCAGAGCAGAGCCATTAAGGAGGCATTTGAAAGAGGATAATTTATTCTAATTCCAAAGACAGCTGCAGCTTGACCCTTTTGTGCTCACTCACCTTGAACAGAGGCAGCCGAGCTCTGCTGGCGTGAATTTTCCCAGGAAACAAACTTTTCCTTCAGATCTTCCCTGCCAGCAATGTTTCAAAACCTCTCCTTGATCACAAAATTCCCGGTTTGTGGTGGGCCAGCTGGCTTTTAGCAGAGGTGCTCCCTTGCTTTGAATCCAAGCTTGGTTTGATTTGGAGCCCAAGGGTCCTGGCTTTGGAAAATCCAAGTGCAGCACTTGGAATGGAGGAAAACTGTTGGTCCATCAGCAGCCGCACTGAGAAAAGGTCCAGAGAGCCAAAGGATCTTCAGCAAAGCTGTCACAAGAGCTGAGCGTGAATTAGAAATGTTCAGACACAAATTAAACAGGAGCTGACTCAAACCTCAGCTCAGCCCATTGCAGAAGGCGGTGAAGTCTTCACCACTTCAAGGTGCTGAATCCAAGCACTGACTTTTCCTAAAAGCTGCTTTTTTGGGAAGTTCAAGCAACAATCAATGGAGCTTTTGGAAGTCCAGCTGGGTGATTTTGTTCCCTTCCAGCTTTAAAACTGACTTTCTGACTCCTTTCTTGTGTATTTATGGTGCAGAAACATCAAAAGGCCGCGGCTCAGTCAGCGGGAATTGTGCAACTGGGAATTGTAGATTCCATAATCACATTTTGGACTCCAACTGATCCTCAGACCGTGAAGAAATTTGCGAAAATTTTCAAACAAGGAATATGGTGGGGACTTCTCCAATCTGTTTGCAGGCAATTTGCAAACAGAAACCTTTGGCAGCACTGGCTGGAAATGGAACTCATGCTGGGATTTGTGTGCCAGGCTCTAATCTCTCTCAGCTTCCCCACTCCATGTTCAACAATTTGGGAAAAGAACATCTGGTTTTCCTCATGTTTCACATGCTCTGGAAGAGGTTGTCCAGAGAAGCTGTGGCTGCCTCATCCCTGGAAGTGTTCAAGGCCAGGTTGAACAAGATTTGGAGCTGCCTGGGATAGTGGAAGGTGTCCCTGCACACTTACAACCCTAAATCCCCAAATTCCTTTCCAATTGATCTTTTAGATTCATATCAGTGCTTTAGTGATGCTCAGGATGCGTGGGAAGGGAGCACATTGGGGAAATCAGAAGAAATCTGCCCCCATCTCAAAACATTTGGAGAAAAAAATCATGCCTGAAGATCTGATTTGTTTTCCATCAAGCCAAAGCTGCTTGTAATATCCCAGGATTATTCTCACACAGGACAGTTTGGATCCTGGTGCTCACAATTCTGGCCCATTTCTTCTTCCTTGGGAATGTCCTTGAAAAAATCAGGACCAATCTCATAAAGTCTGGCTGGAGCTGCTTGAAGAAAAGTGAATTTTCCTCATTTTTCAGTTAAAAAAAACGCATTCCTGAAGAAAGGGAAGGAGGGAGAGAGGCAAAGAGCCTTTTTTTAACCCAGCCACTTCTTCTTCCTGGCAGAGGCAGAGTATGATTGATATAAAGAGATCCAGAGCTGATTTTAAGACATCAGGTAATGGAGAGCTCCCCCAGCTCCTGGTAAGACTTTACTCAGCTCCTCATTTGATTTGTGCGTATCTATTTTTCTTCTTCCTGCAAATGGGGACAATTACATTCCCTATTTCTTACTGAGTTGTTGTGAGCCTGCAGTTATTAAGGTCTGTAAAACATCTCCGAGCCGTTAGAGGATTCTGCTTTCTTCCCACCCTGCTCTTACAGCAAATGGTGTTGACTCCAAAATCTCCTTTGCTTTTAGGGGAAAACAGGGATGTCCAGACACAGAGGAGCAGCCTGGCATGTCAGGATTTCATGTACTATTCTATAAATCCTTCATTTTGCACAGGCCGTTTCATGAGACAATCCCTAACTTGGGGTTTTCAGAGGGAAAACTTTTGCAGCTGCAGAGAGGGTGGGTCCTCTTCTAGGAAGTCAGAGAATCATGGAATATCCTGAGTTGGAAGTGACCAACGAGGATCTCCTGTTCCTGCACAGACACCTCAACAATCCCGTCCTGAGCATCTCCGGGAATGTCCAAACACTCCTGGAGCTCTGGCAGCCTCAGGGCTGTGCCCAGCACCCTCTGGGGGAAGAACCATTCCCAGAATCCAACTCAAACCTCCCCTGGCACAGCCTCAGCTGCTCCTCAGGTCCTGTCACTGTCCCGGGGAGCAGAGATGGGAGCTGCTCCTCCCGTGCCCTCGGGAGGAAGTTGTAGATATTGATGATCAAAGGACTTCAAAGGACCATCTGAGGTGGAAAGTCACCTCCACCTTCACTTTCTACCTGGAAAACTGCAGCCAGGAGACCCCTCCCCTCCCATCCCAGCTCCATCTCCATCACATTCTCATCTCTGTTGAACATGTAATTAAATCAGTCAATCCAGGGAATGTAAATCTCCATGATGAATCTCAGCCTGTTCACAAAACCCATCAGGCTGACCCAAAATTCCACATCCCCCTCCAAAAGAAGATGGTTTGATAGTGAAATAAATCCCTGGCGGCAAGTTGGCTGCTCCAAAGTTTGCCGGGGAAATCCTGGGGTGATGTGATTTGTCTGTCAAATGAGAGCAAAAAGGAATAAATATCCTGGGAGCGGAAACATTTATCCTTTCAAAAAGTGACACCAGAGAAGTGATTTATCCATGCGTGGGTGCAGCTGGGGTGGAGGTGAGATAATCCTGAGAAATACCTTTGAAAGAAAAAAAAAATCTGAATAAAGCATCCCATTTTCCCTTCTGAGGTATCGCTCCATGATCAGGGGATTCTGGGAATTGTCCATGATAAAGTTTGCAGCTCCCTATCAGGAAATACTGATAAACAAAGAGAAGAAAAGGTGAATTATCCCAAAATATTCTCCAGGCCTCTTCCTCCTGGTGCTAGGGATTGTTCTTCAGGAGCTGTTGCTCTACCCAACTTGGACAACTCCTTGGAAAAGTTTGGAAGCCCTGGAAAATCAAAGGAAAGGATTTTTTCATGATGCATTTCAACCCCAAGCACAACAGGGAAGTTTCCCTTCTTCCCTCCAGCTCGAGGGGTTGTCAGGGGTCTGACAGACATCAGTGATCCCAGAACTCCTTGCCTCAGTTTCCTTATTGGAAAATGCACATTTTAGGGATTTTTAAAGAAAATTTTTAAAAATTGCTTATTTTTAGGACAGGTGAGTGGGGGGCATGGTAGTGGTGGGGTAGGACCTCAGGCAGAGCCCCTCACTCCCCTTCCCTGGGATTTGGATTCTCCATGTGTTTAATTATGCATCATTCCCTGTTCTCATTAGACCTTCAAACTGCCTCGAAAATCTCCTCATTCTGGGCTTATTTTGTCTTTGTTAAATTTTGATCTCAGCTAAAGGAGGGAGAGAATGGCAGTAAAGCCTACACAGGGGTGGAAGGGTGGGGGGAAAGATGGAAAGATGGAACAATGGAAGGATGGGAGGATGGGAGGATGGGAGGATGGGAGGATGGAAGGATGGGAGGATGGGAGGATGGGAGGATGGGAGGATGGGAGGATGGGAGGATGGGAGGATGGGAGGATGGAAGGACGGGAGGATGGGAGGACGGGAGGACGGGAGGACGGGAGGACGGGAGGATGGGAGGATGGGAGGATGGGAGGACGGGAGGATGGGAGGATGGGAGGATGGGAGGATGGAAGGATGGGAGGATGGAAGGATGGAAGGATGGGAGGATGGAAGGATGGGAGGATGGAAGGACGGGAGGATGGGAGGATGGAAGGATCTCTGGAGCTGCTGTCCATCAGCCCCCCTGGCTGTGCAGATCCCCTCCTTTGGCTTCATGGCAAAGCCATGATATTTTTAAGCCATTTGGGTAGCCAAGATCCATGAAAAGAGCATTTCCAAGCCATGGGCCAGCACCTTTGGGAATAAAACTCTTGGGCTGGACTTTGAAGGAGAAAGGGATTTTTTTATTATTTTAATTTTTTCTTATACCCATCACCCTTTGAGCCTTGTCCCCCTGCTGAATGCTCAATTTTCCTTGTAATTCCTGCACTTCTGGGGCTTGGCTGAACCAGTTAGAGCTGTTTGGATACTCTTTGCTCATCAGCTCGTCCCCTTTCTCCCCAAATCTCTCCTCAGTGAGAAGCAAGGCAAGGGGAGCCACACGTTTGTGATTGACTGCCCTAAAAATCAAGGGAAAACATGAGAAATGCCATTTCAGGATGGATTTCAACCCCAATTACATGAAGAATTTTTCCCTCCATCCTTGCCCAGCTCAGTGCCTTCTCCTTGCACTCCTCTTCACCTTTTCTCCTTAAATAGAAGATTGAGGCTCCCTATCACTAAATTCATAACTGTTTGCCTGGAATTTCTCCCTAGGGAATGGTATTAACAGCAACTTAGTGGCTGATGGATGGCAGCGTTGCCGAGGCTCTGTTTTGCATCCGGGCAGCCGAAGATCCATCACCGAAATTCACGTGGGCAGGCGTGGATTAAATAAACACCCCGAGAAATATTTATTGCAGAGGGGAAATTGGACTGGAGCCTGGTACAGATGTGTATTTATAGTGATTTAATAATCAATTATCGCACTGGCACTCAATACCCGCCTGATTAAATCTTCGCAGGGAGGCGTCTTGAGAACTTTCGCTTAAAAAGGTGATTTTAATTCTATTCTGTAATTGTTTCTAGGCTCTTTCCTGGCTGCCCAGGAGCTGTAGGTACAGGAATGGACTGTGGTGAGGAGCTTTGTGGTCAGGTGTTAATGGAGCCATGAATTGATTTTATTTTCTGCTCTTTATTCTCTTCTCTCCCCGTTCCCCCAAAACTTCTACATTTTTTTCCCTCATAAGGGATAATTCATTCCATGATTGCAAATAGATCACAGTAAACTCAGTGTAACGGAGCAGTAATTACCTAAAAAGCGATGGATTTGGGGGGATTTTGGAGATACTGTACAAAGTAGGAGCAACTATTTCGATGCTGATCAATGAAATATGAATTTTCCACTGATTCCTCTCAGAACCAGCTGCCAGTCTAACCTTTCAGAGGCTCCCCAGGTCTCCCTCACAGTGTATTCTGTGTCATTTATGAACACCTCTGGAAACAGACCAACTGTGAGAGTAACTCAGCAAACATTCCAGAGGATCTGCAAACCCAGCGTTCCCAGGACATCCGTATCCTGTTATTTAGTGGGCAGGCCCCTCTTTCCCATGGAGATCTCTGCAAGACAAGGTCAGATCTTGTCCTGGTAAATTTGGGCACCTCTTGGGTTGCCAAGTGGCACAAAAGGGCCTTTCTGGGGAGCAGTTTGCAAAGTTCGGGTGTGGTGAAATGGGATTCCTGTGTTCCTGCTCTGTGCAGCATCCCCGTGCGCCCCGGGGCAGAGGAAAGCAAGCCTGTGGTCCCCAAATTCCAAGATGCAAAATTCCAGGTATCCAGCAGGCGAGTGCGTTTGGGAGAAGCCACTAGTGGGAGCCGTGATCCCACAGAACCCCCACAGACCCCGGGCAGGAGCGGGCCGGGTCCCGCCTGTGCTCGCTCCTCCCTTACTGCTCTGGGAATCAGGGAACCAGGGAGTACCAGAAATGTTTGGGTTCTTAAAAACAGGAGCTTAAAATCCATCCAGTGCCACCCTCTGCCATGGCAGGGACACCTTCCATTGTCCCAGGCTGCTCCAAGCCCCATCCAGCATGGCCTTGGGCACTGCCAGGGATCCAGGGGCAGCCACAGCTGCTCTGGGCACCCTGTGCCAGGGCCTGCCCACCCTCCCAGGGAACAATTCCTGCCCAAGATCCCATCTAACCCTGCACTCTGGCAGTGGGAGCCATTCCCTGTGTCCTGTCCCTCCATGCCTTGTCCCCAGTCCCTCTCCAGCTCTCCTGGAGACCCTTGAGGCCCTGCCAGGGGCTCTGAGCTCTCCCTGGATCCTTCTCCTCTCCAGGTGAGCACCCCCAGCTCTCCCAGCCTGGCTCCATGGGAAAGGGGCCCCAGCCTTTGCAGGATCTTCATCTCTCCCGCTGCTCTTGGCTGGCCTCTGCCTGCATTCTAAGTTCGGCTTCCTAGGAGGAGAAACGGAGGAGTAGGAAGATTCTGGGGGGTTGGAGAGGTCCCCTCTGCCCTTCCCACCCTGATGGAGACCCCATGGCACCAGTTGGGAGCACATTCCCATCTGTCCCCAGAGTAAGAACAAAGTTTGCTGCTCCTGCTGGGTTGTTTGAGAGACAGAGCAGGATGCAGGACACAGCCAAGCCTGGGAATTTTATTCGCTTCTGGGATGGAGGGAGCTTTCAGGAGCATCTCTGGAAGGCTTCATCCAATCATCTCCTTTTTGGCCTTGCCTGAGCTTCCCCCATTCTCTCCTCTCCTCCTCCAGCCCAAATGCCTTTTCCTATTGCTGCTCCTCTTGGGAACCTGTTCCTTTCCTGGCAAAGCTGTTCTCATGGTGTGTTTTGGGGTTTCCTGGCTCGGTGGCTGCCCAAACACCAGGAGCTGTCCCATCCCAGAGCTGCAGCACAACAAACCTGCTGGGATGAGGAGCAGGAAAATCTGGGATGCCTCCACTTCCAGCCCAGTGCATCCAAAGCACGGCTGGAGAAGCAGCTCCACGTTGTTTGTTCAGGGTTTACTGAGTAGCCTTGAGGAGGAAATGAGATCTTATTAGGGACTCTAATAATGCTCCAGATCGTCCTCCGTATGGAGCAGATCTGAAGGATTAGCAAAACAAATGAAGTAATGACTTTTCTGTGAAATTAAAATTTTGTAAAATAATCCAAAGAGGAAATAGAAATTTTATTTCAATTATGCATTAAACTTTCTCAGCTCGTTTTGGGTCAGGGTTTGAACACCAGGGAAAATTTACAGCAGTGCTGGGCCAGAAGGAGCTGAAATCCTCGAGCCTGCTCCAGGATGGAGCCGTCATGGCACTGGACTCCTGAGAACTTCCAACACTCCCAGACATGCCCAACAGCCCCAAACCTGGCTTTTCCCAATTAAAATTCGGGCTGTGGAGCACGGACACGATGCACGGCTGAGCTGGTTTGTCCTCAGCAAGAGCTGCAGGAATAATTGAAATTCCTGGCATTGCTCTGAGCTCAGGACTCCTGGACAGAGAAGCTCTGAACAGATGGACCATCCCTTTTCCTCACTGATCACAGAGCAGAGCAGTGTCAGGAGGGTCTGGGGCTTAAACTGGGACTGAGCATCATTTCTGACTTGATTTTAAAGACTGAGCCCTTGGCAGTGATTCCAACCCCACTGGGGTGACTGGGGACAAAACCACCCGGGCAGGTGCAGTTTGTGTTTTACACGAGATGTTTTTATTAAAACAGAATTCAGTCAGCTTGGATTGTCCCCATGTGGAGGACAAGGATGTGTCATTCCACGGTGGCCCTGCAAGTCTCCATCACCAAATCCACAAGAAATCGCATCCCAAAGTTCCATCCCAGTGGGATGCTGCTCTGCAATGGGGGGAAGCGAGGTGAGGGAGGGGACACTTGTGACAAGCCACACTTGCTGTCACCAAACAGTGCCATGAAAACCCTGCTGAGAGAAAAGGCCTCCAGAAGAGATTTCTTCCCACATCCTCCCAGGTCCCAGGGCCTACTCCTGCCCAGGAAGTAAATTAAAATAAAATAAATAAATTAAATCCAGTAAATAAATACTGGGTAAATAAATCAATAAATAATTCATTAGGAAGCACAATCCAGGGAATGTCACAGATGGTGACACCACAGCTCGGATCAGGAGCCACCAAAGCAAGGAAATGAGAGGTTAAAGGCATTTCCTTGGTTTTGTGAGCTGCCTCAGACAGGGCTCTTATCTTAATTGATACAGCCCCAGCCTTTCTCTGCACGCCTCCGACAACAAGCGCGGCTCTTTGTCCTCTCCAGTTATTGAAGACTCTGCTCTGGATCACAGGATAACAGACAGGCTCGCTGAGGATGCAGCTCTCCAGGCAAAACCCCCAAATCCCCTTTTTTCCCATCTTCTCAGGGCACAGGAGACATTCCAGAATCACTGAGTTGGATGGGACCCACTGTTATTAAATTATATATATAGAGACATATACTTATTGACTTTGAGGAATTAAGTAGGAAAAGAACTATTTTATTTATATTTTATGTTTATTTACAGAATTTTAATAGTGATTATGGATTGGACAGTGGGGATAATACTTCTTGACTTTATAGGTTTTATTAACAGTCTATCAATTTTTTCTTTTTCCAAAGAAGAACGTAAAACATTTATTGTTTACAAAAATGAAGTAAAAAACTACAAAAAATTATTTGTCAATAATCAAAAAACTAAACACAAAACCAACAACCCACCAGGATCAATTCCTGCTCCCAGCCCTGCACAGGGCACCCCAAGAGTCACCACATGCTCAGGAACACTGTCCAGATCTCTGGAATTCTGTCAGCTTGGAGCCGTGACACTTCCCTGGCATTAAATCCTTTTGTCAGGATTTGAACACTTTGTTTTTGTCCTCGGGATCCCACCCTATCCCCAGCCCGTGTGTTGAGGAAGAAATCTGAAATTCAGGCAGTTTCCCATCCCAGCTGGGAATGTGTCCTGGCCATCTGGAAGCAGGTGGCTGTGAGCAGGGAGCATATGAAGCTCACTAAAGCTCTGTGTGAAATATCTTGATTTCAGGGTTGGCTTTTTTTGTTTGTTTGTTTGTTTGTTTTTTTCCTCCCTGAATGAAGAATAAATAAAAGCTCCACACAAGCAGTGTTGTACTGGGAGATACCCAGGAGCTGGTGAGAGGATGGAGAAGGGATGGTGCCCTCCATCAGGATGTGGTGGTGGGGGATCAGCCTTTCCATCAGGGCTGGGTGTGGATTTTGTTCACCTTAATTTAACTGCTCATTCTTAAACTGCCTTGTAGTGTGTCCATCTCCTCCAGGAGGCACAGACAAGTCCCCCTGGACAGATCATTCCCCACCAAATAATTGAATTTCCAGCAATTTCTCCACCACCATTTTTTTTTTCCCCCAAAGCATTCCATGTCTCCAAGAATAAAATAAATCCCTTCTTTATTTATGTTTATTCTTTATATATTTCCAGGGGGATGCTGGCAGTTTGGGACCCCAAATCTGCTGATTAAAGTGGTATTTCCCCACCAAAGGGCATTTTCCAGCAGCTTTAGGAGGACAAGTGTATCCCTGGATGTGGGACAATGGAAAGGGAATTTCTTCCCAATGTTTGGTGGCACCCAGGAGCTGCTGTGGCTCAACAGCACAAGGTGAAGATGCTGAGTCAGGGAGGAGGATGGTGGGACTTTACTTCTGCTGCATCCACATCCCACAGGATCCCTCACAAGCAGCCAATGGGCCCAGGGAGATCAGGACATACCCAGGGATAATAAAAATTCCATGTGGGATTAAAATAAAATGAAATAAAACATAATAAAATATAGAAAATGAAATGAAACTAAATGCAATAAAATAAAATGCAATAAAATAAAATAAAATAAAATAAAATAAAATAAAATAAAATAAAATAAAATAAAATAAAATAAAATAAAATAAAATAAAATAAAATAAAATAAAATGGTTTCCATTAGCCAGGATCTGAGCATGGGCCATCCAGTGGAGAAATCTGTCTGGGATGTGGAATGGGGAATGGCATTGGCAGTATTTACTGGAGCTACATCCCAAAACATTCCCATTACTCCCCAGTGTGCCACATCAGCATCTGGCATAGAGAACAGTCCCTGTTGATTCCTTCAGACTCCAGCAGATCTGTAATGGGAAACAAATTGTGTGTGACTCCCAGGATGGATGATGGCAACGGGCAACTGTGATCCCAGGCCTCAGGCAGGAATTCCATAAATTCCACAAACACCCAGAGAGTCAAGGTCAGGAATTTCATAAATTACACAAATACCTGGAGAGTCAAGGTCAGGAATTCCATAAATTCCATAAATACCTGCAGACTCGAGATCAGGAATTCCATAAATTCCATAAATACCCAGAGTCAAGGTCAGGAATTCTGCAAATACCCAGAGAGTCGAGGTCAGGAATTCCAGAAATTCCACAAATACCTGCAGACTCAAGGTCAGGAATTCCAGAAATTCCACAAATACCCAGAGAGTCAAGGTCAGGAATTGCATAAATTCCATAAATACCCAGAGAGTCAATTCTCTGGTCAGAAATTCCATAAATTCCATAAATACCTGCAGACTCGAGATCAGGAATTCCATAAATTCCACAAATACCCAGAGTCAAGGTCAGGAATTCTGCAAATACCCAGAGAGTCGAGGTCAGGAATTCCAGAAATTCCATAAACACCCGGAGAGTCAATTCTCCGGGACTGAGACTGACAGCTGTCAGTCGAGCTGATAATCCCTGGGATGAGGATGGAGAAGGGCAGCCCATGGATGCTGCATGTCTAAGAGAGCAAAAATCACTGTAAGGAATGGGCACCTCTGGAGCAGCCTGGGAAAGGAAGCAATTCCCTATGGATATTTCTATTCTAGGAGGTCTGCAAGTCTTCTAAATTCTGCCAGAAGGAGAAAAAAAACCCACTAAATTTAAAAACCCGCTACAAATGGGGCATGTCAGAGTTATTCCAAGAGCAGTCTGGCTCTTCCCCACACAATTCTATTTTGGGTGGCACAAATTGTGGCTCAGGTTGTCTGGGAAGTGTCAGGAGTGATCCATGATTTTAAGAATTCCTTACATATCTCCAGCTCCTTTGGTGGGTGGTTTTTATTCCCCACCTCTCCTCCCTGACCCCTTTGCAGTTCCTCTTTCCAAGTTTATTCCTGCCAAAGCCACCGACTCTGCTTTTGGGACTCCTGAGTGACTCCCATATCAAGGGATTTAAGGCAAACCCCCCCAATTGTTGCTTTACTTTGACCCCGAGTGCCTCAGCTCAGGGCTTCTCCCACCTGAAGTTGATTACAGGGAAAACTGGAGAGCTGGAAATGAGCTGTGAGAGAGGCTGGGCTGAACTTTTCACAGGAGCAAAAGGAAAGTGGCCATGGATTGTTATTGTGCACATGCTGGAGTCCCAGAAAGTGCTGCTGAGTGGAGTTGTGCATCCACAGGCAGTCACTGTCTTGGGTTCCAAAGCAGGGTGTGACCAGAGGTGTGTATTCTATCACCATCTGTTAAACCAGCTGGGGCAGTGTTCTTTATCTTTTCCACAGCCCATCCTTCCTCCAGGAGATATCTCCTGTTAATGGCCATGGAGTCCCAGTGCATGACTGATAAAATTCCATCATCCCATTGGGACATGCTCCACCCAGGGGGAGGAGCCAAACATTTCCTACCCAGATCAAATCTGAGATTTGGAACATCAGAGCAGCCTTTTCCCACTGGATCCCAGAGGAAAACCAGACCCTTGCACATCATCCCTGGAGCTTTGGAGGAAAACTGCACCTTCTCCAGGAGCACTGCTCCAACAGAAGCACATCTGTCACTGCAGGAGGATGCAGCCACCATGGAATGGGACTGCACCAACACCCTGCCTGACTGACGGGGGGCAGCTTGGATTCTCACTCTGGCAGCGTTTTGGGTTTGTTCTCTGTAATTCTGTATTTCTATTTTAATTTTTCCTAGTAAAGAACTGTTATTCCTATTCCCATATCTTTGCCTGAGAGCCCCTTAATTTCAAAATTATAATGATTTGGAGGGAGGGGGTTTACATTGTCCATTTCAAGAGAGGCTCCTCCCTTTCTGAGCAGACACCTGTCTTTCAAACCAAGACAGTCACCCAGGAACCCATTCCTCATCCAGAGAATATTATATGGACTGTGATAAGTTCCCAGACAGAAAATCATTACTTCAGCTGTATCTCCAGAAATCCCTGGCATTGCTGCACTCTTTGGGGCGGCTTCTTCTCTTTCAATCCTCTCTCTTCCATGGTGTGGTATTCACTGCTCCTGCCCCCTTGACCATCATCACCTTTTCAAGGAAACAGGGATTTGGGATCATCCTGCAGTGATGCTCTTAATGTTTATACACCAACATTTGCAACTCCAGCACTCTCCAAAAAATATCCACAGCACCAAATCCAGATTTGCTCCTCCTTCCCATAAGTGCTGTGGCTCTGGACAGGTTTCAGCCTCACATTTTCATCGGGAGAGGATGATTTTTTGGCAGTTTCTGGATGTTGTGAACAAGATGATGCCTCATTTTGGACAAACCCCCTTCATTTGGCCATGGCAGCCCTTCTCCCTGCAGAGCAATGGGAATATTTGGGAATATTTGCACTGATCACAGTGCAACCATTTGAATTCACGTGGAGGCTGAGGTTTTCCAGAGGAGAAGTTTAATTTCAATTAGAGGCCAAGATTGCTCTTTCTCATCTGCCGCCTCTGTAATCCTTCCCTTCAATTAAAATGGAGTTTTTTCAATGGGAAATTAGAAAAATTACCAACAATTCCATGGAATGGCAGCCTGTGCTTGAGCCCAAGTTGCTGCACATCCCTTTGGGAAAAGAACTGGGATATGGGTGGGTTGACTCATCCCTTTTCCTTTCTCCTCTCCACACCTTTGGCTCCAAAACCAGGAGACTTAATTGAGTTATCCCAGCTCTTCTCTCCTTTCCAGTGGGGTGGGTCTCTCCTGAGGTTTTGACCCAGAACAAATTTCCTCTTTTCCAAGCACAATGTCCCTGGGGCAAAGCTCTGCAGCAAATTAGGAATTAACATCTGTAAAGCTGCGTTATCCACCGCGCCAATCACGGCTCCGGAACTGCCCAGGATGTCTCCCCTGAAGGATCCCTGTTGTGTGTTTAATAAAACAACCAAACCAGGGCTCAAATTTCCTTGCTCCTATGAAAAATTCATTGCTGCAGTTCCTGGGAAGTGTTGATCCGTCGGATTGCTGTGAGGAAAAATCCTGAGCCCACGGAGATGTCGGCAGCTCCGTGGTGTTGAGTGGCTCCTGTCCCAGCCCATCCCTAAAAATGGACATCGGGCATGCAAGGGGGAAACAAAGGGAAGCAGATGGAGACAGAGAATTTGGGGTAAAAAGCTCAGGGAAAGGAGCTTCCCTCTTTACAGCATCACGTTGGTGCACATTGACTTTAAATATTCCCCAATTCCAAAGGTGGCAGCACCAACTCTCCCAAACTCCTGGGCGACTCCAACAGGAGATTTTTTCAGCTCAGCTGTTCAAATATGCACCCGAAAATGCAACATCAATTGTGTATTTGATTGTAAAAACTGCAGCTCCTGCTGTGCTGCTTGGTGACATAAATCAGCCAGTGCTGGGGCAGAATCCCAACACTGGAGCAGCTGAGGCAAGGATTTATCTCCAGACCCAGTGTTGTTCCCAGGAGACCGGCACGAGCAATTCTGCATAACAAACATTCCTGGGCTCTGGGATACAGGGGGAAACATCTCCCTGCTCCTTCCTCACAAACTCTCTGGGAGAGGCTGATGAGGAGCAAGTTTTCCACCTGAGTTTGTGGTGCTGATGGAGAAACCAAAGTGCCTAAAGGCTGGTGTGGCATCAGGAGCGGCAGGAATCTGAAATAGAGGGAAGATCCATAGGAAAGTTTTGTTTCAATTTGTTTTTCTTACGGATTTTTATGTCCCGGGTGGGGCTTGCAGGTTCAGTATCACGATATCCAAATTTTGGTGCAGGAAACTGAGGCACAGGAAGGAAACATTCCATTGCAAGCTCAGGATTAAATATCCTGAGCAGGACCCACAAGGATCATCCAGTCCAACCCCTGTCCCTGCACAGACACCCCCAAATCCCACCCTGTGCCTTAGAGAGGTGTCCAAACATTCCTGGAGCTCTGGCAGCCTCGGGGCTGTGCCCATTCCCTGGGGAGCCTGAGCAGTGCCCAGCACCCTCTGGGGGAAGAACCTTTCCCTAAATCCAGCCTAAACCTTCCCTGGACGTGGATGAGCCTCCAGGAAGTGCTGCACTGAGCTCATCCCTCCCAGTTTGGGGGTTTATCATCCCTTTCCCCTCTTTAAATCACTTCCAATGGCAGCAACTGCCTTTGGATAGGCTGGAGCTGCCCTGAGCCCCATCCCTGAAGCAGGCAGTTCCCAAAGGATACAGAAATTCCTGGATGCACACTGGGCTCTTTGAAATGCCCCTCTCCTGTCTGAAATGGAGGGGAATCAGAGTTGAAGGGAAATCTGAAATGAAGGAGAAGATTCTCAGGAAAGCTTTGCTTCCATTTGTTCCTATTAAGGAGTTTTATTTCAGTGCTGGGTTTGCAGGTGGAGCAATGAGCTCCAATTTTTGCAGGGAAAACTGAGACACATTGTCCCAGAGCAAACTCAGGGTGACTTTGGATGTGGATGAGCATCCAGGAGGTGATTCCAGGAGCTGTATCCCTCCCCTTTTGCCCACCTGGTAATTGTCCATCTGGCTTTATCACCCCTTTCAGCTCTTTAAACTCTTCTCATCCCCCTCTTTAAACTCTTCTCATCCCCCTCTTTAAAGCACTTTATCCCTGGATGGGATGAAGCCACCCTGAGATCCATCCTGGCGTCTGGCAGCTCCCAAAGGACACAGAAATCCCTGGATGCCCCACAAAAACACTGGGCTCTTTGAAATCCCCCTCTGCCATCCTGGGAGCCGAGCAGCCAGCTGGCAAGTTGGGAGGAGAGCTGTGGTTAATAGTAATTAGAGATGTTAATAATTGAACAGATGATGAACCAGGGTGTGGGGAGATTAAAGCAGAGATTTGCCGAGGGGGTTTAGATGCATGAGTCCAATTAAAAAGAACAGAGGAATTAGACCAAATTGAGGCTGAGTTCCCAAATCCCTTAAGCCTTGGCAGGAGACAGGGATGGGATGAGCTTTGTCCATTCTCTGCTCCATCCTCGTGCTGGATTTTGCAGCTCCCATTGTGGCCATTGTGGTGCTGATCCAAGGGCAGAGTTCAGCAGTGCCACAGACCAGCAGGACAGGATTCCCATGAATTCCCTCCCTCCCATCTCTGGGTGATTTTGTGCCAGAGCTTTGGGTTTTTTATCCTTCCTGATGTGGCTGTTTGGACGAGATCCACCTTCTCTTGCCCAGGAATGCTCCTCCTCCTGCAAGGTCCAGGTGTGCTGGTGCTCTTGGCTGTGGTTTTGGAGGGGAAGTGGAGGGAAGAGGTCAAATCGACTCCCCTCTATCAATCAACTCCCCTTTATTTACAGTAATAAATAAAAAGCCATCACTGTCCATGGTAAATGAGAAATACAACTAAAAAGCCCAGAACAGCTGGTCCTGCTGTGTCCCAACTCCACTGTTTCTCCATGGACAGTCACACCCAACAGCTCCAGGTGTAAAAGATTCGGTTTTCCTAATCCTTGCCTCACGTGGGGTTTATTTTCTTATGAGATTATGGCATGTTCTTCCTATTTTCAGGCATGCCTTCCTGTTTTCAGGCATTCCACTTTATTTCAAACATTTTTCTCCTATTTCCTCGTGGTCAATAACACCCTCCCAGGTACTGGCACAACCTGAAGCTCTCCACATCTCCCATGTTCCCATGGATCTGGGGGATGTTCCCAGCTCCAAGGGTGTTCATTGTCTCAGCAGTGGAGTCACCTGCTGCTCCTGCCAGGAGCAGCTCCAGAAAACCTCCCTGAGCTCAGCATCTCCACAGCCCCTTCCTCCCCACCAGCTCTTATCTTCCCAGAGCTGTTCCTCGAGCGTTGCAAACACCACGATCCCTTTCTTCCCAAACACTCCACAGGGGAAACTGGGCATTTAATTTCCAAACAAAACCTTTGGATTTTTTTTTCTTTTTTCCTTGCTGGTCCCCAAGTGGTTGTAATAATAATAATTAATCATAAGCAGAGCTGACTCCTCTGAGTGGGACAATAGTGACACTGGTTGGCAGTTCTATCGTCCTTCCCAGGCAGCAGCTCATTAATCCTGGAACAGCAGGAGTTGTTTTTAACACCCAAATCATGAACAGGGAGACATCCTTGGGATCAATCCTGTCCTTCTTACCCAAAAAAGTGATGGTCTGGGTTTGGGGGTGGTGGGAGATTCTTGGAGCTTCCAATGGGACTGGATATATTTAAAATAAAAGAAATTAAACACAACCTCCAGGTTGGAAAAGAGAGGGGAGCAGGAGGCTTGGAGCACAACATCCCGAATTTTAAGGGAGGCCCTTCCCACCATGGAGCTGCTCCTTTAAAAATTAATAGTTTATTCCACTTTTCCCCTCTTCCCTCTAATTGACTGGTTCAGGGTTTATTTTTCCTCTCTCAAGGAGAACAATGGGAGGGTTTTGAAGCTGGCAATGCAATAATGCCAGAATCTTCACTTTCCCCATTATGATTCCTCATTAGAAAGTTATTTCCCCACGATTTGAAATATAAATGATGCCTTTGATGTCTGCCTCTTTAAAATGGCTCTTTCTAATTTCCTTCTTTTAATTTTTTTTGCCCAAAAAGATGCTTTCCCCCCCTCTTTTCCCCTCCCCAACCCCCAGCACCACTTAACTCACCCCCAGTGCTCCGATGCGCCGCTGTAAACACGGCTTGGGCAGAATAAATAAACTGCCTCGAATTGCAAGATTTTGCTTTGAACAAATGGGATAATTGGGGCAGCTGGAAAAAAAAAAGGGAAAAAAGAAAAAAGAAACAGCCTTGGATGCGATTTCTTTTATTATATTTTTTAAAGGAGGGGGAAATAAAGGCTGAGCCTTCCTGCTTTGGAGCGTGGAGCACTGAGTGGTGTGAGCCCAGCTGTGTCCCCACCACCATCTCCAGCTCCTGCTGCCCTTCCCTCTCCCAGTTTTCCTGGTGGGGCAGGACAGGGGCTGCAATGTGCTGGTGGAGGCTCCAGATAAGGCCCTGCCAATTTTGCTGGGAGTTAATTAAAGCTGGTGCTCCTCTCACTGGGGCAGTGCCAGCTCCTGCTGGCAGTCCCTGGCTGCGAATATTCCCCTTTCCTCGAGCATTCTCCGTGGGGCAGCGGGGACAGAGGGAAGGAGGGATGTGGATATGCAAGGAAAACCTTTTCCCACCATCATCCCTGGGTGGACCAGCATCCCACATCCCACAAAGATTTCCTTGGCAAAGCCGGTGTCTGCCCACCAGTGCCAGCTCTGCCTGCCTGATGTTGGAATTTAATTAAAAATGATTGTTTCCTTGGCATGACCGGATCCCACCCTCTGCTTCCAGATGGATCCACAGGAGTGGCTTCAGCGGGGTGTGGGATATCCAGAACTCATGGAGTGCAGGACAGAGGGGGCACATCGGGGAGAGGGGAGAGGAAAAGTGGTGCCAGCCCAGGCTGGCACCCCTGGGGATTCTGGAAGATGGGACATGCTTCCTAGAGCAGGACCACGCTGGTGCCAAGGCAGGGAAGTCAAGGGGAAAGTCGCTGTATTATTTTTTATTTCCTTGGTTTAACCGTTTCCTCTCCAGATCCTCTGGCTGAATTTCCAGAAGTGAAGTGGTCCCACGGGTGCTGAACATCCCAGGAAAGCAGGGAAAGCTTGGGGCCATCCCAGCTGCACAGTCCTGCCCAGGATTTATCCAAGGGATGCTGGAATCTCCCTGAAAAATTATCAAGCTCGTGTATTCCTCTACCCTGTAGCATCCCAAAAATCATGGCTGGTTGGGATTCCAACTGTGTCTACCATGGAAAGGGAGCAAGTCCTGGAAAAACAGGCTGGCAAGAGAGACCTTGGAAGCAGAGAATAACTCTGGAAACACCCAAAAACTCATGAGAACCCCAAATAAATGCATGAAAACCCCCAAATAAACTCATGGAAACCCTGAAATCCCAAATTTTGTCCCACCTCATGCAAATCTGACACTACTGACAAGGACTGAGCACCCCTCTGAGTCACTGGATGGTGATGGACATCCAGGACAACTTCCCTGGCTTCGTGGCCCATGGATACATGGAACAAGCTGCAAATCAAGATGGGAATAGACAGGACTGCATTTCACATCTACATCAGGCTTGTTTTTACCAGCCCTGTGAGCTGGACGATGATTATTTCATAAAAATGGGATATTAAAGAGAGAATCAGGCTCAGATGAAAAATTCAAGAGCGACTCCGATTTAAGTTTTCATCTCCCAGGGATGTCCAGAGGATGGATGTCTGCAGGAAAAGGACAAACCACGCATTAAAGTGATAGCCAGATGATAAAAACCTTCACTTAAAATTTACATTTCAGCCCCACGTTATTAATAATATGCGAGATTAATATTTTAAATGGGATGAATTTTAAAAAATGTCATTTCCAAGCCACATTGGAAGTTTTTTGCTGAGATTATCAAATGAGAGGAGGACCCTTCCCTGTATTCATTGCAAGAGTGTGATGTATATTTTATAGATGTTAAATATAAATATCATATTCCATCCCCTCCTCATCCTCTCCACGTTTTGCTGTGTCTGTTTTCACTTTGGAGCCAACACTGACCCGGCTACTTTCAAATGAGGCTGAGGGCTTTGGGCTGGAAAAATCAAAAGGGCCCTTTCTGCCAGGAAAAATTCCATCCTCAATGGATTTTCCACCTCCAAAGGGCACGGGAGCAGCTTAGAGCTAGGTCCTCGTGTGCTGGAGCAGGATGAGAAGTCCATAACTCACAGGATGCATAATTTATCCCCAGCAATTCCCATCAATTGGTTATTAAAAGTGCCCTCCCTGGATTAAGCATGAACAAGGGAAGAGATAAATCTTGTTCCCAAGGTAACTAACTCCCAGTTATGCTCCACTGGGAAAACTTTGCTTAGTTTGCCCATTTTGCAGTCCAAAAGCAGTGTTTTGGTGCAAAGCAGGGCAGCATTCCCATCTTTAACCTCCATGAAGGTCCCTGATCCTCGTGGGCCCTCCAATGACCATGGGAGTGTGGAAATAATCATATCTTTAAAAATAAAGTGGAGCTGGATCCGTTGGCATCCAGGGCATCATTTCTGTGGTGCTCAAAGAGTCATTTCCCTGGATGGCCTCTGGATGAGGCACAAAGAGCATCCTGGCATCACTGAGCCAAACAAAATGGAAATAATTAGGGAGAAAAGATCATTTCCTGGAGCAAAGCACCCTCCAAGCTGCCATTCCCTCCCTGCTAAATGCCAAGGATTGGAGCTCAGGGTCTCGTTGAGATAATGACCATGAGCTGCTGGGGAGCCTCTCTGGGGCAGGAGGGAAGATTTGGGAGAATAAAACTGGGAAATATTCACTTCTGGAACTGCAGTCCTGGGAGGTGGCTTTGTTGAGGAAAAGGTGCCCTGAACACCTGGGATGGAAATGGGGGAGTTGAATTCCCTCCCTCCCATCTCTGGGTGGTTTTGTGCCAGAGCTTTGGGTTTTTTATCCTTCCTGATGTGGCTGTTTGGATGAGATCCACCTTCTCTTGCCCAGGAATGCTCCTCCTCCTGCAAGGTCCAGGTGTGCTGGTGCTCTTGGCTGTGGTTTTGGAGGGGAAGTGGAGGGAAGAGGTCAAATCGACTCCCCTTCAGTTACAGCAATAAATAAAAAGCCATCACTGTCCATGGTAAATGAGAAATACAACTAAAAAGCCCAGAACAGCTGATCCTGCTGTGTCCCAGCTCCAATGTTTCCTCATGGACAGCCACATCCAGCAGCCCCAGGTGTAAAAGCTTTGCGTTTCCTAATCCTTGCCTCACGTGGGGTTTATTTCCTTGTGAGATTATGGAATGTTCTTCCTATTTTCAGCATGCCTTCCTGTTTTCAGGTATTCCATCTTATTTTCAATCATTTTTCTCCTTCTATTTCCTCGTGGTCAGTAACACCCTCCCAAGGTACCGGCACAACCTGAAGCTCTCCACATGTCCCATTGCTTTGCTTGTAAAAACTGAGAAAAACGTGATACTGGTACCATAATAATGATCTCTCTGCAATTTTTTTTTTTTTTAAGGTGAAAAAAAAGGCAATAAATCCAATAAAAAGGGAGTATTGGGTGTACACAGGCCCAAACAGTGAAAGAATAATTTATTCCTTTCTTTCCTGAGGGAGAAATTATGAGGACATAGAGGAAGAGGAGTGGCTCCGGACACATGAAAGTCTAAGTGGGGATGTTTGAATAATTCAGGCAGAGGAATGAATAAAAAGCAAGAGGTTGGCCAAGGCAGGGATCAGCTCAGGGGGAGGCAGGTCCAGGCATGGCCAAAGCCGAGGGAATCTGGGTTGGGAGCCTGGGAGGGAGCAGAGGGACCCTGCCCTGCTCTGGGTGCTCTGCTGCACCTCCGAGGCACAGCATCAATAGATGGCACTCAGGAACTGCTCCTTCCTCCTGTCACAAACGTGGGGATGCTGGAGAGGCGATGGATCAGCTGGGGAACAACTTTGGGAGCCCAAATGGCCTCCCAGCCCTTCTCAGCTGGCTTGGGAAGGCAAAGCCACGAGCTCGGGATGTTTCAGGTCTCCAGGCATGACAAGAACTGTTTAAAGCAGAGTGAAAACTGCTCAAGGCTTCCCAAGGACACACATCCGTGCTGGTAGGGGTGGTCCCACATTCCCATCTCCCGTGCTCCCGGTGCAAGGGCAAAAAAAAACAGGGAGAGAGGGAGGGCAAAACCCCTCCAACCTCCTCCACCAAATTGCTTTTATTTAACAGCCTCGGTCAGCCTCAAGTAGGTCACAAGGCTGTGTGTGTATCTTCAGAATAAAGTCTTTAATCGGCTGATGGATATGAAAAAATAAATTACAGTGGCAAAATGTAATAAACGTTAAAGGGAAAATGATGAGAGTAATATAAGTACATTGATTTAACTAGGATGATATAGAGGAATTGTCTGCTTTATAGGTCTTTAGATGTCTATTAGCAGCTCTGTATTAAGGAATAGGGCTGTTCTCTTGATATACTTAAGAGCTGTCAGTAATTCCTATTTCACACTCCACTGCTTCAATTCAGAGAGCTCCGTGCAGCCCCAGCGACCCCATCCCGGGCTCGCTGGAGGGTGACCGCCTGCCCGAGGTTTCCTTTGCAGGCTCGGGATTATTCAGAGCCGGGCTCTGCGGGGCTGTTTGTCTCAATGCCGCCTTCCCTGAGCCCGGCTCTTCCTCCCCCGCCAGAAAAGGGGTTTGGTTTGGGGGGAAAAACCCCAAAGCTTCACTCTGCAGGATCCAAGGTGTGCTTTCCTTGTGTTTAGGATTGCGTTTCATTTAAATTTTTTACATCTGCCTCCATGAGCTTATTTTCACCCTCTGGGTGGGAAATCCATCCTGCTTTTCCTGTTGTCCATTTCCTTCTGCTAAGGAGTGTTTCAGCCCAGCCTTAACGAAAATACAGAAAATACAGAAATATTTTCCCAAAGCAGAGATGGAGACAGGGAGTCAGGAGCAAATTCACCCTCTGGGCGTGCCTGACCCATTGGGCTGGTCCTCAACCAACTGCAGCAGAGAGTCTGGCTGTCCTTCACCTGAAAGCATACCTTTAATATGAAAAATATATTTTTATTTAAGAAAAACAAAACCTGGCTGAACTGCCTGGATGGAAGAGGCAACTCCTGGCCATGGTAGCCCAGGAGTACACAGATATTTAATGTTTTTCCTTTTCCCTTTACTCCTTAGAGCCCCCAAAGTGAGGAACAGTCCAGCCCAGCAGCCTCATGGAGACACCAGAAAATCCATCCATCTGACATGGAAACATCCAATGTTGTGCCTTAATGTGAGAAAAATATGGATTAGCACTGTTTTTTTTCCCATTTCCCACCACAGAGAAATAAAAGCCCTCCTAAATTAGACCTGCAGGGTCTGTCCCTGCTCAGGAGAGGCTGGGATGTAGCTGGTGGCAGCAGCTTGGAAAGGATGAGCATTCTGGTGCCACCAGCCACTTTTCCCTCTGCTTGCTTTCCTCCCCATAAAAATAAAAAAGAGATGGTTTATTGAAATTGAAATTTTCAAAGGGGAAAAAGCAAAAGGGTTGGGGCACAGAGAGGTTTGCAGACACCCAACACAGCCTGGGGAGGAAAAAGCAGAATTTTTGGGAATGTTGCATCTTCATCTTGCCTGAAAGAAGGCAAAGCCAAGGTTTTTTCAAAGTCATGGCCAAAAAAATGTGCAATAAATGTTTTTTCTCCAAGTTTAGTAGCTGTAGATGCCATGTGGTTCCTACCGGCCTTGGGATGCTTCTGGTGAGATGTGTTTCCGTGGTGTCCTAGGGAGAAAGCCCCATGTTGTGATAGAGCCCATTCCAGCTGGAAACAAAACGGTTCAACGCTCTGAGGATGGAGCAGAAGGGATATGGATTCAACTCCAAAATCCAAATAAAACCCTGAATAAAAAAGACATAGGATGGGTTTGATCCCTAACTGCCTTTCCTGCTTCTTAGCAGGAGAGAAACATTTTGGTAAGTATCAGAAACATGATAGAAAGTTGTTTTCCTTGATATTTCATAACATTTTCCCCTGCAGCATTTTGGCCGCTTTTTTTTTTTCTTTTTTTTTTTTTTTTTTTTTTTTTTCTTTTTTTTTTTTTTTTTATGGCTTACAAGTAAAAGAGGTTTTTATCGAAAATCTGTTTTTCAGGAACAAGAAAATCAATGAAAATATATCAGTTTATGCCTTTGTTAAAGAACCAAGAAAGGTCCCCCTGTGCAAAAAAAAGAAACCCAAAATGTCTTGTTTGGGTTGGAAAGGGAACTTTTAACGCCTCATTACAAGTGAGGAATCCTGCACTTAACACCGAGGTCTTGCATAAGGGTTTGTAAAAATCCCGGTGCCATCGTGAGCGATTCCTAAACCAAATAAAAGAGGGCAGAGATCATCGAAGAACTGGTTTGCAATGACTGATTTGGCCAATTCCAGCCCTAACCGAATTCCTGAGGCTTCAATAATCTCTTTAGCATCGTCAGGCCGGGCTGTGCATGCGGCCGCTGACCCGATGCTGTTCTTTCCTTCTCTTTACGAGCAGCCCAAGCCGGGGATGCAGTGGAATCCATCTGGCACTTCCCTCTGAATCTCCTGCCCTCCACGTGGGGACGTTTCACCTTTGGGAAGGACTCCAGAGAGCCGGCAGTGTTCTGCATCCCGGCTGGATCCTTGGGAGCAGTTACGGGGATGCAGAGCTGCACTTTGGCTCTGTAAATCAGCAGCTTTTAACCCCCCTGAGCACAAACACAGGGAATTTTCCCCATCCCTCAGTCCAAGCCAGGACGCTGAAGGACAAAGGTGACTTCTGTATTTTTAATTTATTAATCTCAGCTGCTCTTTGCTTTGCCTTCACAGGGATTTTCACCTCTATTTTCTTTTTCTACTTTTTCCTTTTTTTTTTTCCCCTGGCCATATTCCAGCCGATCCAGGATGTGTTTGATATTGCTGTTCCCATATCAAAGCACTCAACGTGCACAGATTTCAGCGAATTGTGAAGGAAAGCAGGAGATGCTTTTATCTCTGTGTCTCTTCCCAGGATTGCCCGGAGCCCAGACTTCCTTCTGCCTCAGCCGCGTGATCCGGCTGTGCCCCAAAGCCTCTCTGTGAGCCCGGGGAGGGGCTGGCGGGGTGGGCAAAGCATCACCTGCCGCCTCTGGAGCTGGGAAGAAGCCTGTGCTCCAGCACGGGTTTCTGGACAAAGGGCAGCAGGCTCGAGCTGTGATCCAGATCCAAGGAGGAGGTGAAAAGCTCCTGGTGCTCCCATCTCACTCCTGACACTTCCATATCACCCCTGGCACTCCCAGGTGCTGGCATGTCCCTCCTGGAACTTCCATCTTCTTCCTGGTGCTCCTCTCATCTCACCTCTGCATCTCTCTTCATGTTTCCATCTCATTCCTGGAGCTTGGACCTCAGCATTCCTGTTTCCATTTCACCATTGTCATTTGCACCTCCCCATCCCTGTTTGCATCTCCTCATCCCTGTTTGCATCTCCTCATCCCTGTTTTCATCCCTCCATTCCTATTCCCATCTCTCCACTCCTGCTTGCCTCTCCCCACCCCTGTTTCCATCTCCTCATTCCTATTTCCATTTCACCATTCCCATTTGCAGCCCTCCATTCCTGTTTGCCTCTCCCCATCCCAATTTCCATCTCTCCATTTCTATTCCCATTTCACCATTCCCATTTGCACCTCCCCATTCCTGTTTCCATCTCCCTGTTCCTGTTTCCATCTCCCCATTCCTGTTTCCATCTCCCCATCCCTGTGTGCATCTCCCTTCTGGTACTTCCATCTCCCTCCTGGTACTTCCATCTCCCTCCTGGTATTTCCATCCCATCCCTGGCACTCCTTTGCCACCCCTGACACTTCCACCTCACACTTTACAATTCCATTCTCCCCTGGTTCCTTCATCTCCCTCCTGGCACTGGCATTTTGCCCCTCTCCTGGTGGGCACAGTGGGTTCATCAGACAGAGCTGCTCCAAGATCCTGAGCCCAGACTCTGCCTCTCAACCAGCTGGACAGCTCCAGGGGTTTGTATCCTCTCCACAGGAAGGGGCTTGAACTTGGGATCCTTTTGGTTTTGTCCTACTTGGGTTCCATCAAGGAGCACACACTGAAGAGCTGGAAGAGGCTTAGATGTGCCAGGCACTGCAGGGGTGGGAGCAGGCAGGATCCATTCCAGCACAGCAGGATGAAGGAAGAGGACAGGAGGGAAGAGGTGCAAAGTCACCCCACTTCAAGGAATGACGTTCAGGTGAACATCCAGGACATGGATGGGTTTGCTGTACTAAAATGAAAACTCTCTGCCTGCCATGATATGGACTAAGCCCATAGAGGGAGATTGGGAATGCTGAAGATTTTCTCCCCAAGTGCTCTGAATCCCAAATAAGGTGTGGCTCTAGCCACCCCAAACCCTCACTCGATGTCTCCCCAACTGCAGCGCCAATCCTTTGTGTTCCCCTCGAGACTAACAATGGGATAACGCTACATTTCTATACAATAACATTTATTGCTGCAGCCACAGACAAGGAGCATTTCTGAGTGCTGTAGGAGCCTTACGTGGGCAGCACAGATTTGTCTCCATAAGCGTTTTTCCAAGAGTGCTGCAGGAGAGAAAACTGAGGAATTAAGAACAAAAAATAGGGAGAAAAATAAATCCTTCCTCTGCCACCAAAGATCAAGGTGGAATGTCACATCTTGAGGACAAAATACCCAAAATGTGAAGAGAAAAGGCTTTGTGCAATGGAAATATCCATAGGCACAAAGGAAACCCTCAGCATCCAGCTGTTCTTGTGGAATATTTGTCAAAGCTAATGTTGCATTCAAATAAAAACTTCACCATCACACCAAAAGTGATGCATCATGTCCCATAACTTCTGGTCCAGGATACAAGTGCTGGGGTCTGGGGTTGGACATGTGCCCAGGAATTGCTCAGAGCTGGAAAAGGAGCCTGTTTTTCCCTGCTAACCAAAGACAAAACCCCACAACTCTGCTCTGTGCCCGTGTGCTCATCACCACAATTAAAGGGTATCCCGAGGATGAGGAAACCTCCCTGTGACAATGCCAGTGGTACCAACCTGCCCCACCCCAGCAGTGTCATCAGGTCACAGCCTGGCACAAGGGGACACTCCTGCTGTCACCTCTCATCAGCCTTTGCTCCCCAAATGCCCTTTAATTCAAGGGTTGTTAAAGACTTTCACTGCTTGGAGCCGACCTGGAGCCTGGGATTGTGTCTGCAGCAGGAGAAACGGGCAGGGATTTTTGCAGTGAGGAGAAGGAATGAGTGGTTAAAAGTGATGCTGCATTAATGGACATTAATGGACATAAAAATGAAAATAACCCGCCCAGGCTCCCCCTTCAGCTCTGTGTCCTTCTGGCTCTGCTGGCCTTTGGATAAATAAAATATCAGGCTCTGCCCTGCTCACGGAGCCAGGAGAGGCAGAGGCACCACTGGGGGCACTTCCCAGCCCTTCCCTTCCCTGCATGCTCAGCTAATCCCACACAGTGACAAATCCATGGGTTCTTGGTTAATAAGGAGCCATGCCTGTTAATGGCAGGGGCTGTGTCTTCCTGCATGTCCTTAGTGACAGGAGGTGGCTCACAGGTCTCTGTGGGACAGGGACACTCCTGGTCCTGCTTTTGGGGACATGTCCAGGCCACCTCTTCTCCATGTGCACCTTCAGGTGTGGTGTCATTGGAGTTGTGGATGCTCCATCCCTGGAAGTGTCCAAGGCCAAGTGGGACGGAGCTGTGAGCAACCTGGGCTAGAGGAAGATGTCCCTGCCCAGGGCAGAGGATGGATCTGGGTGGGCTTAAAGGTCCCTTCCAGCCCAGGCCATTCCATGATTCTGTAATTCTATGATTCTGTGATTTTATGACTCTATGATTCTTTTATGACTCCCTGACTCTATGACTCCACGATTCCATGACTCCATGACTCCATGATTCCATGATTCTGTGATTCTGTGATTCTATGAGTCCATGATCCCACGATTCTATGACTCCATGACTCCATGATTCCATTATTCCATGACTCAATGATTCCATGATTCCATGATTTTGTGAGTCTATGATTCCATGATTCCATGGCTCTATGACTCCATGATTCCATTATTCCATGATTTCATTATTCCATGCTATGATTCCATGATTCCATGGTTCTATGGCTCTATGACTCCATGGCTCTATGACTCCATTATTCCATGATTCCATGATTCCATGACTCCATGATTCCATGACTCCATGATTCTAAGGTTCCATGACTCTATGACTCCATGACTCCATGATTCCATGATTGCATAATTCCAGGATTCCATGATTCCGTGATTCTGCAGGCCAAGCCACTGTAAAGCTGTCATGGAGGTGGCCAGAGCCCTTGGGAAATTGGGGTCATCCCTCTCCGTGGCCAAGAAATGTGGGGATCCATTAAGGGCAGCCCTCTACTGGAACGGCACAAAGTCCTGGTGAGGGCTTTGTGCTTCAGTGAAGAACAAGGAAGGACCAACAACTTCATGAGAGGGGATGGAGATGAGGGGAGGGATGCGATTTTGCCCTCTAAGAATCTGCCTGGAATAAAATCTCTGGACATGTCAATGCCTCTGGCTGGGAAAGGAGATGTGGGACAAACCTCTTCATTCAGGGCTTTAATCTCTGGGGCCCAGTTCCAGCCTGATTTCCAGAGACACAGACCAGTCCCAAAAATATCTTTCCTGAGGAAAGGAGTGGAGAAGGTGCTCCAAAGGAAGGCAGCACTGCAAGCCCAACCTTCACTAGACATGAGAGTCTCCCCTCCAGAGGGAGGCGCAAGCTCAAGCAAGCTCCTGGAGGGGCTCAAACAACAATAAATCCCAAAATCTGGCAACTCTGTGCTGAGCAGTGACAGCAGCTCATGGCTGGCTGCGCCCAGAGGCATTTTGGGGCTGGGGGCATTGGCAGGGGTGGAAAAATTCCCATCCAGGAGCTCCATGGGCTCACCAGGCAGCAGCCAGGAGCCACCTGCCTCCAGCAGCTGGAATATGGGGTGAGCTGGAGCGAGAGCCGTGCATGCAGAGGAACATCTCATCCCTGGAACTGCCAAGCTGCTCACAGAACAGATGGCTTCAGGTTAAATGTGAATTGCAAACCTAAAAAATAAAAATGGTGTTTGTGCCCTTCCTGGCACCTTTATGATATATAAAGATACAGCAAGTGGTTTTATTTCCTTTGGAGGAAACGTGGTTGGGGTTTTTTATTCTTTTATTGGGTTTGAGGATTTTATTTTTTTTTTTTGGTCTTGCATTTGGGAAAACAGGACAGAGTTTTTCTGCTGGGAGCTGGGGGAGCTCAGCTGGATTTTGGGGGGTATTTCAGCTCTGGGAAGGGGCAAATCTTTGGAAAATGCTAAAGCTGTAATGCAATAAATTGCTTGAAACATGGAAATAATACAAGCTCTCCCTGCAGAAAACCGAAAGAGAGATGGGAAGATATAACAAGCTCAGACTGGGACTGGGGCAGGGAAAAGCCACTGGCATCTCCAAGAGTCAGTTTGTGCCAGACAAAGGGGAAAGGGCCCTCTCCTCCTTCAGCTGGGTGCAGTTAAGGTGGCATGTCACACAAACTACCTCTCCCAGCCATGGAGTTTGTCCCTGGCTCAGATTTATTCTCCTGGAGTGGAATTAGCCAGGAAGCCATTTGGAAGCGTGTTTTACTTTGTGTTTTGCTTTGGGTTGGTGTGGAATGTGGCAAGAGAGGTAAAACCACCCCTTCAGCCCCACTTTCCCCTCCCTTGGGGCAAATTTATTCCCTGTGACAATCCCTCAATGACTTATCCCAACAACAGCTTTCAACCCAGGTGGGACAATTACATGGAAAAATAAGATTGTGGTTATTCCATAATTTTTCATTAATGCAACACTCGCTATTCAGACAGAGACAAAAGAGGCTGTGCGTCCTTTTGGAAAATAAATCTCCCACTGCTTATTTTTTCCCCCATGTAGCGAGAAAAAATATATTATTCATATGGAGACAAGGACCAGCTGAAGGACTTGCAGCTGAGGCTGTGGCTGGAGCAGCAGGAGCTTGCCTGGCAGGTTTGGAGCTGGGGACGCTGCGAGGGAAAATCAGCATTGGAGTGAGCAGGGAGACAAAACCCATCGTGGCTCACCCACGTGGCAATTTCCTCCTGCAGCCAGGGAAATTGAGCCTTTGGGCTTGGCTTTGTCAATTAATTCAACTTCTGGTTCACCTTTTGGAGAGAAGGAAAAAGAGGGGAAAAGCTTTTCAGAGCTTTCAAAAATAGCGCAGCAAAATGTTTTGGCATTTGTGAAACAAAGCCTTTTCACTTCAGAGGTACCAGCATGAGCAGCTCAGCGTTTTTCAAAGGTTTGCTGCTCTTTAATTCTTTTTTAACCTGAAATTATTCATCTCATTAACATAATCCTGAATTCACACTGCTCTGGTCCTCCTCAAACATCATTTCCAGCAGATGCACAAATTGATCACAAACCCCCTTTGGAGTGGATTGACCCCGACACTGCGGTTTTTCTCAGACTCACACTTTATTCCCAATTCTCCCATCAGGAAATCCATCTGTGACCTGGTGGTGAGAACTGCAGCTCCATGACATGCCCACCTAGGGTTCCCCACATGCCCAGGAGGGTTTGCAGCAGCTCTGAGCAGCTTCCAGCAGCTCCCAGGGAAGGATGGGACTGAGGTGGAAATACACTGAGCTATAACAGAACTGTGAGTGAGGGGGCTTGGTTTATCGGGATAAATTCAGAGGGAGTTCTGCTGGAGTTATGCAACACAAAGACAACATGTGGTTGCTTCTGTCACAGATATAAATATGTACAGGTAGGATCTGTCTCCATTTGGGAGCATCCTCATTGTTTTCTGTTCATTCCCATGAACTCTGCATCCCCCAAGTGCCTCCATGGCCCAGACGAATGTCTACGGCCACAGCTGAGTGCACTCCTTCAAACAGCACATTCCCATCCCCTTTGCATCTGGATATACCTGTGGGAAGATGAGCCTGGGTTTAGAAATTGGGAGGTCTCCATAAATCTTCATTTTGGGTGTGTGGGAATGTGGTTTTGGGCATGCATACCCCAAAATCCCGAGCTTTGACAAAATACTTCAGGCAGGGAGGGTCTGGGGGATTTCTTTCCTCTCCAGTTGGTCAAAGCCATTTTGTTGTCAGCATAATCCCATGGATTTAATCAGAAATATGTTGAACAGATTTCTCTAAGTGGTAGAGACACTGATCATGGAGGTATTTAAATGACTTGTAGATGTGGCACTTGGGGACTTGGGTCAGAGGGGGCCTTAAATGTTAAGGGGGGGGGGTTAAATGTTGAACTTGATGATCCTGGAAATCTTTTCCAGCCTAATCAATTCTGTGATTCTATGAAAAAGCCCTCCCAGTGAGGGCAGGACTGATTCAAACTGGCTGTCACAGGAGCTGGAATGGGCACAGTGTGATGTTCATCCCTGCCTGGAGCTGTGGGAATTTGCAGTGGGATAGGCAGCTCACAGGACAGGTCTTTTGGGATGTGGGTTCTCCCTAAAAAGCAAAATGGATCTCTCCTGGGTTCTTTAGGATCCCCTGCCCTGGGTGCTGGCACCTGGAGTGTTGTGGGGAAGGGAGGCTCTGACTCTGTGCCCGTTCTGGGAGGTGCTGAGCATCTCGTTAGCTCAAGGGCTGGATCCTCATTTCCACTCCAGCCTCTCCAGGCTGCAAACACAGCTCCCAGAGCCCTTTAATGTTCAGAGCAGCTCGAGTGTAAATGAGAATCAGGCCCTAAAGTGCCATCTCTTTTCTTCCAAAGAGGAAAAATCTCATTGACTACAGGGAGTGAAGTGGGTCAGGATGGTTTGGGGTTCACTTAAACCTCTTCAGTGTGCTGGGTGATGGCTGCCCTTCACTTGAGAGCTGAAATGTTTAAGCTGCTTTTGGAGGGAAGGAGAGTTTGCAAACCCAGGCTCGGCATCTGTACAAGAGAGAAGATGCTCTTCCCATCACACCATCATTAGGCAGAAGGGTTTTCTCAGTTTCCCTGGGAGCAGAGGTCTCTGAGGAGGAGCAGACGAGCAGGCACTGGTCCAGGACGAGGAACTCTTGTGGCCTCCACCACCAGAGGAGTGACATTGCCCAGGCGTGCCCAGCACAGCACGTTCTGCTGCACTGATCTCCTGCATTTTGTGCTCCATTGCTCTACAAGAGGACACAGTGTTTGGAGCGTGGTGACATCAATCTGGGAGCATGGCTGGGGCTCCTGCTGCCAGACAGAAAGGTTCTACAGTGGAGAGGGAGATGGATCCATCCACAGAGTAAATACCTGGGGATGGTGTTAATTAGTGCAAAAGGAGGGGGAGGGAGGTCATTTGGCTGGGATACACAAAAAGATGTTCATCTGCCAGGGAGTGGGTAATGAGGCTGGGCCAAGTTAATATCTGGGGCTGGAATGTGTTCAGATGAGGACGTGTCAATGCCTGGGAATGAGGATTTTGGAGATGCAGCTGTCAAGGCTATCCAGGGTCTTCAGAAACCCTTGGTAAGGTCATTCCAACCATGATGATGGTATTGAGGACACCCCCTTCCACTGAGGGTGCCAGCAATGCCCCTGCTCCATGTCCCAGCACTGTCACAACTTCTGGGTGACTCCAGCCACCTGACCTGGAGCTGGGAAACCAAGGCAACCTGTACCCACCATCCCCATTCCCAAAAAAGCCTGGATCTCCCATCCCCACTCCCAAGGCAGTCTGGATCCTCCATCCCTCTTCCTAAGGCATTCTGGATCCCCCATCCCTGTTCCTAAGGCATTCTGGATCCCCCATCCCTCTTCCTAATGCAGTCTGGATCCTCCATCCCTCTTCCTAAGGCAGTCTGGATCCCCCATCCCTGTTCCTAAGGCAGTCTGAATCCCCCATCCCTGCTCCCAAGGCAGTCTGGATCCCCCATCCCTGCTCCCAAGGCAGTCTGGATCCTCCATCCCTCTTCCTAAGGCATTCTGGATCCTCCATCCCCCTTCCTAAGGCATTCTGGATCCCCCATCCCTCTTCCTAAGGCATTCTGGATCCCCCATCCCTCTTCCTAAGGCAGTCTGGATCCCCCATCCCTCTTCCTAATGCAGTCTGGATCCTCCATCCCTCTTCCTAAGGCATTCTGGATCCCCCATCCCTGTTCCTAAGGCATTCTGGATCCCCCATCCCTCTTCCTAAGGCATTCTGGATCCCCCATCCCTCTTCCTAAGGCATTCTGGATCCCCCATCCCTCTTCCTAAGGCAGCCTGGATCCCCCATCCCTCCTTCCATGCTCCCATCCTCCCATGCTGACGGAGCAATGGGATGTGATGGGATGGGATGAGCTGCGTTTGCTGATTCATCGCCTCTCCAGCGACGTGAAAACTCTCAGGAGCTTTTCTTGGCACTTCACCAGAGAAGAGCTTGGCTGTGGCATCTGAAGGACTCCTCAGGTGAGGCACATCCTCCCCGGAATAAAATCCCAGTTAATGCACAGGTGTGGAAAGGACAAGATTCCTTTTGGCACCACATCTCCCGGCATCTGATTGCAGCCTCTTCCCAGGAAGGCTGCACGGACAGGGAATGCCTGTGCTTTGATACACAACCTATTCACTGTCTCCTCACCATTCCCATGTCACTGGAGCTTCCAGCTCCTGCAGGATCCCTGCAGGGTGAGATGGGGTCCTCTCCACCAGAGGGGCCATGCAGGGATAACTTAAAGGACTTGGCAGGGGTTGCCAAGTGATTTCCCAACAGAAATCACCCTAACAACCAACTTCAATCATCACAGGAGAGATCCAGTGTCCTTATCCTCCCTTTACACCAAGCAGAATGTGCCAGGGGAATCTGAAATTCAGATTCCTCCCATTTGAATGGTATCTGTCGCTATCACTTGTGTAACAGCAGCTTCCACAGCCTGTGGAAGTGACTCCCCATGTGCTGGATGCTGCCCACATCCAGCCCTTCTGTTATTATCATTGCTATTGTTACAGAATAAATCATTCCTTAAGCTTCTCTCTTTCACTGCAAATTGTCCATGAAACATTTGCAATCTCTGCAGAGAGACACCCAGCTTGACAGCCTAAATCAGATCAGTAATCAAATCCCGATCCCAGCCCCTGCTACCTGCTCTGAGTTATTGGGACACAAGGAGTTGGAAAAAAATCAACAATCCCTGCAGGAAAAAAATAAAAGTGATGTGTAGGAAAGGTTTCTTTCACTTAGAGCTGAGCTGGAAAGATTTGGATCTCTCTCATATTTGTTTTTTACTCTTTATTTGTAGATATTTGAGCTCTGGGTCTCAGCAGACCTTACACTTTTGACCTGCACCAACCAGACCTTGGATCAAGGAATGCCAGTGGGGACAAACACAAAACAGGTGCAGAACACAGGGAGCAGGGCCTGCAGGGATGGGGTGGGATGGCAGCTCTTTAGGTTACTCCTAATCCTGGAAAAAAAACTATATTGTGCAAAATATCCCATGTTTTAAGAGCTTGCAAAACTTGTCCTGAATAAATTCCTACAATTCCCTGGCCAGGTCTGGCCTGGATGCCCCATTTGGTGCCTTGCTTGGGGCATCAAGGAGTGAAAATCTGTCCCCAGTGACATATTGTCAATGATTTTTGGGGGTTTTTGAGATTTATCACCTTCTGCCCACACATTATAATGAAAGCTTTGCCCCCTCTATCCAGCACAGCTGGAATGTCGTGGTTGAAGACCCAGGGATCAGAGCAGCCACAGCTGGATCTGTACTGAGCCTCTGTCCCTGCAGTTGGACTCCTCATAGAGAAGCACAAACCTGGGGGCTCCAAACTGCACTTGCACTTCCTTCTAGGATATTTTTGGCTAAAAATATCCCTGCCTAGAGAAAACAGATGTTCCACAGGCTGAGGATGGGGAGAGAACAGTGGTCCCTTCCAACCCAAACTATGTTGCACCCTTGATACCCCCCTTTAATTATTCAGTTGCACCAGAAAATGAATTTTTCTTCATTTTCAAGTGAAGATTCAAGGCTTTGTTAGTAAGATGGGCTTTTTATGCTGTGTTTGTCCCATTTCCCCAGTGCTTTGCTTGGCAGAGCAGCCAGAGCTGCCTGGGCTTCCAGCTTCCACCTTCTGACTGCTCCAAAAGAGCAGCCTCAGCCCAGAGAAATCAAATGGGAGGCTGGAATTTATTTTCTACCCATTTAATCAAGCGCCAGGGAAGGAGTTGGATGCACTGGCCCCCGATTTCACATTTGTTTCTCTGCCTGACTGAGCGCCAAAGCCTCAGCAAAGGCTTAGAGAAGTCCTTTCACCACAAAAAAAAAAAAAAAAAAAAGCCCCAGAAGTGGTGGAGGGATATCAATCACCCAATTTCTTCATGCTGGAGAACCAGAGCCACTCGTGGAGAGGTTTGATCCCCACTCTGGAAGACATATTTCCACCTGCTGGGTCCGTGCTGCCTCCCATCACTTCCCCACTGCAGCACTTCCCAAGGATTGTGGCTAAATGGGATTTCAGCTCCCCCGTCCTTATCGCAGCCTGGTGACAGCTGACCGAGCCTCGGGCTGGTTCTTTCTCACTCTTGAAAAACCACGTTCACATTTCTGTATCTCCTTTTTCCCAGCCTCTGTGGCACTGCCTTGATCCTCTCCTATTTGCACTTCCTCATTCTTCCTGGTGTTCTGCCTCACTCAGCAAGGGCCCAGGTGTGTTTTAAACACTGCAGCCCTTTAGCAGGAATAACCCTCCCAGGTATCACCTGGATCTCACCCAAGGCTAGCAGGAGCAGGATTTGACAGCCCCAGGGTCGGGGCACAGCCACTCTGAGTTTGTAGGAGAGTATTTACAGGGACACAGGGAGGAGATTATATCCCAACAGTGGGATAAGGTTTATAAAAGGAGAAACTCTTGACTTGCCCCATGCAGCACTTACTCAGCTGTAAAAAAATCCTCTCTTTTCTTCTCTCTGCTGGTGATTAAATCATTGTTTTCATGTTTCAAAGCCTGGGCTTGGGAAGGCTCAGGCTGTGTCCTGTGAGGGGTTGGGGTGCTGGGGGATTTTGGGATGCTCAGACATCAGACGGTTGCTCTGTGGGCTGATCCTGAAGCTTCATCCCTCCTCCAGCCACATTTATGTTTAAATGCCCTTAATGTGACGAAACTGGGGTACAGGACAGGAATTGGGGTCCCAGTGCTGTCCAGATTTCTATTCCAAGCGCCTGGAGTAACAGGATGAGGGGGAATGGCTTCCAGCTGAAAGAGAGCAGGTTTAGATGGGATATTGGGGAAGAATTGTTCCCTGTGAGGCTGGAGAGGCCCTGGCACAGGGTGCCCGGGGATGGCTGTGCCCCATCCCTGGGAGAGATCCAGGGCCTTCCGTGGGAGGTGGCTTCATCCTTCCATGGGAATTCCTTCCCTCCTCCTCCTCCTCCAGCTCCTTCTCAGTTTGGGTGGGTACAGACACAGATACAGATGCTGTGGTATGGATATGGAATATGGATATGGAATATGGATATGGATATTGATATGATGGATATGGATATGGGTGTGGATATGGAATATGGATATGGAATATGGATATGGATATTGATATGATGGATATGGATATGGGTGTGGATATGGATATGGATATGAGTGTGGATATGGAATATGGATATGGATATTAATATTGATATAATGGCTATGGATATAGTGGATATGGATGTGGTTATGGAATATGGAATACGGATATGGAATATGGACATGGATATGGATACGGATATGGATATGGATGTGGATATGGATATGGGTATGGTGGATATAGATATGGGCATGGTTATGGATATAGATATGGAGATGGAATAATGATATGGATATGGATAAGGATATGGATATGGAATATGGATATGAATAAAGATATAGATATGGTTATGGATAAGGGTATGGACATGGATATAGTGGATATAGATATGGATGATATGGATATGGACAAGCACATGGACATATGTGCTGAGGACATAGATACAGACATAGATTTTAGAGATCTGGATGTTATGGATATGGATACACAGAGAGATACAGGTACAGGTATAGCTAGAGATATGGATTACATGGATATAAATACAGATTATATGGATATGGTTATCATATTATATGCATATGGATGGGAATGACATAGGTGCAGCAACAGATGCAAATACAGATACAAATAAAGTTGATATGGATATAGATGATAAGAAAATAGATATTGATATTGATAAAATTTAAATGGTCACGGGCATGGACATGGACATGGATATGCATGCTGAGGATATGGATATAGACATAGATTTCATGGACATGGATATGTAGACAGATACAGGTGTAGCTACAGGTGCAGATTCCATGGATATAGATACAGGCTGGATGGATATGGATGTAAATTACATGGATATGGATACAAATTATATGGATGTGGATATGAATGGCATGAAAATAGCTACAGATGCAGATGAAGATACAAATATAGATGATACGGATACAAGTATAGATAAAGATAAAGATATAAAGATATAAATATATAAAGATAAATATGATAAAGATACAGATATAGATACTAGACCAAGGTATAGATATATAGATATAGGTATGGATGTAGATACGGATCCAGGCATGATGCCATGAGAAAAGGATATTATTTTGGGCCACCCAGCCCCTGCTCCTGGGGAGAAAACCTCACCCCAAGCCGAGAAACGAAGGGGAGGGAAGAGGAGGGAAGTGGGTCTGTCCCACTGAAAGCTCCTGCAAAAGCCCCTGCTGGGACAAAAGGCATTCGTTACATTAATTGGTGCTGGAGATAGCGACGAACAAATGAAAGTTATTAAAGGAAGGGAGATGGATGGAGCTCAAGGCATCCGTTTGTTTTGCCAGCGCCAAATTCATTTCCAGAAAAAGCCCTTATCAATTCCCAGGGAATAGTTTGCCCTGTCAGTGCTGAGCGGGTGTTAATGTTCTTTACAGCCCCGTTCGAGCTGCTGCAGTGACACCAATCTAAATAAGGGAGGAAGGAAGGCTTAATCAGCCTGTCACTGACCAGTTATTAACATTTGAGAACAAGGGCATTAAAGGAGAAAATTCGGAGAGGTCAATTTGTACTTGAGGAGAGAAGCCAAAAAGATAAGGAGGAGAGCAGCCACATCCTCCAGGCAGCGCTCACGGTGCCGGCCATGAGAGCGGGATGGATCCGCCTGCCACAGGGACACCAGGAGGCACGAAGGACACAGGGATGGCCCAGCCCAGCACCCACTCTGAGGTGTCCCCCCAGTGAGGGTCTCCAGCTGCCCCCCAGCTCCCCCCATGCCCTTGGCAGAGGTTCCCCCTCCCTGTCTCGCTCCGCTCCCTGCGCCCAGAGCGGCTGCGATTGCTCTGACAGCCCCGTGGGATGAAAGCTGTGTGCTTAGATATGGTTTATCCTTTCCAACCCCTGATGATAATCCGGGATTAGTCCTCCCTGGATATGATTACGTTTTGCCCACTCTCTTTGAAACTACTCTGTTCTGGCCCTTTTTGCTGCTGCTTGTCCCACCAACCCTCAGGAAAACGGTTTGCCAGGCTCTGATTAAGCCCTGCTCACAGCAAAGTCCCCCCAGGATCCCAAACGTCCTGACATGTGTGTCCCTCATGGGCTGCACGGGACCTCATCCCTGCTCCAGAGCTCGGCACCCTCCTCCAAATACCCATCACCCTCACGTCTCCATGGGGAGCATGCAGGGACCTGCTGTATAATCCATAGAGTCACCTTCCAAAGGTGAATACAAAAGCTCCACTGGTGCCTCGCTCCCCCAGGCAGCTGGATCTGTGCAGAAACATCACCCAGGCTCCACTGAGGAGCACAGAGCCATCTGAGAAGCCAGCACTGCTGCTCCATGTTGGATTTATTCTCTCTCTGTGTTGCTGGGCCATCGAAGCAGCTGTGTGGGAACTCTCTGGATGTTTGCAGGAGCAGCGGCAGCTGTACCTCAAACCGTTTCTCCAGGGGGAAGGAGAAGGGAGGGAAATAAAAAATTCAAAATAAAAAAAAAAAGGAAAATCAAATTTGCAGCAGAGGAGTCAGGAGGGCCAGAATTTCTATTGAGATACTTCATTTTAAGAGAGGAGGGGGAATGGAATGGAATGGAATGGAATGGAATGGAATGGAATGGAATGGAATGGAATGGAATGGAATGGAATGGAATGGAATGGAATGGAATGGAATGGAATGGAATGGAATGGAATGGAATGGAATGGAATGGAATGGAATGGAATAAGTTGGATTGGGTTGGGTTGGAAGAGACCTCCAAAGATCATCCACTCCACCCCCTCTGCAATGAGCAGGGACATTCCTCTTGTTTTGTTTTCAAGCTCAGTGCCCACAGGGAACCTGATTTCCAGGGCCTGGACTCTGGAAGGTTTAGGATGCTCCTTCGGATGGCAGTGCCTCTGGTGGGCAATGTAAATCCTACCACAACAACCACTGGAAGGGACTCTTGGCTGGGAGGAGATTTGGGATGCAACATTTCCATTGTGGAGCTGCCTTCAGCCCCCAGCTGTGTTACACAGACAAGTTCTTGCCACGCACCGAGCTCCATCCATGTGATTTGGGGGCTCCAAAGGGTGCTGGGATGCCCTCAGGGTCAGGCTGTGGATGTGAAACAGCCAGCATGTTCCAGGCTTTGGGACAGCACCTTGTCCTCTTCATTTATCCCCCTCTTCCTTCCTCCCAGTGGGATCCACGCAGCCAGGACCCCCTCCAAACCCTGCTGGAAGGTTTTTCTGTGTTTCACACCATTTTGCCAGGATATCCCTCTTCCCCCTTCTCCTCTTATCCCAGATGCCCAGCCCATAATAACTGACTCAGCACCACTAATAAAGGGAAAATCATTAAATCTGGGAGGTGCAAAGGACAGCTGTTCATTTTGATGGAATTTTTTGCTGGGGAGCATCCAACCCCTCCGATCCTAGGCTTGGCACAGCCCTGACATCCCTGACTGGGGACCAAATGAGGATGTTTAGTCCTTAACATCTCACAGGAGGGGGAAAAAAATAACACCAAGCCTCCAGTCCTGGTCCTCATTTCTCTGATGGCCCCTCTTGGAAGATTTGAATCCATGAAAGATGGTTTTAATACCCGCTGTGCCGCAGGGAGATTTGTTTGGTGACAGCTCATGTTAAAGTCAACCCATCCCAATCCACCCGCTAAATAAACAATGCCAAAACTTGGGCTCCCCTCGCCACGCTGGGGAGGGCAGCGGGGGAGATGGATGGGTTTTATTATTGCCATTATGTCAATTATTATTATTATTATTATTTATTGGGGAAATGGGAGGCAAAGCAATTCCTTCTGCCGCTCCCAAGGCCCAACTGGCAGGGCTGGCTGGGGATGATGGAAGAGCAGCACAATAACAGCAAATTATAAATCATCGCCTTTTGTTTGTGACTGAGCGCTGTGAGTCAGGGATGCACCCTCCATCCACTTCCCAAGAAAAGGGGCTGGAGGAAAAGTGGCACAGCACTGACCCCAAATCCAGCAGGGATGGTGTGGCCATCACACCCCAGCTGCCCCAACACTCGTGGGGTGAAGGAGCTGGGCTTGCCTGCGATGAGCTGGCCCAAACAGCCACACAAAGTGTGGAGTTTGGCTTCCCTTTCCTCATTAGAGCTGATTACACTAATTGACATGTTTGTTTACAGTGAGATATATTTTGTTGTCCTTTTCCTTCCCCAACTTTGTTATTTTTTGGAGCTGGAACAACGCGGCTGTTGCCAAAGAGTTGGAAAAGGAGCAGATCTCCAGGGAATGCCATGTCCTCCTGAAAGGCAGGGCTGGGACAAGCAAGACTTTTATACCAAAGGCCCTTGAACCCAAATCCTTTTATACCAAACACACTCGAACCTTTTCAGCACAGCACTTCTTTTCCAAAGTGCCTCGAGCCTGTTTAAAAGGATTAATTGCCTCCTAATGACCCAGCCGTGACTTTCCATGAGGAACTTTCCTTACACTCCCTGTTTTCGCGCATGGAATTGCATGTCTTGCTCTCACCCCACCATTAGATGTGGCTAGCCTCTATAAATCAGAGATGCAGGGATGCTGGAAGCTGGAGGAATATGGGATATGGTGCCCAGATATGGGATATGGTACCCAAAAATGGGATATGGTACCCAGAGCAGCCCAGAGATGCTTTTCCCATCCTTTGGATTCAGGCGCCTCTGGGCTGGAGCCCCTCAGCCAAAGAACAGCTGCTGAACAGCTCAGGTTTTCTGCAGCAGTGAGACACGGAGTTCACACACTTCGATCCTCAAAACTGAAATAAATTATCCCCTTGGACTGAACAGGGACGTGGCAGTGGAGTCCATTTGGAAGTGCCCCCAGCCCGGCGGGGCGCGTCGGGAACAGCCACATCACCGCCTCAATCAGCATTAAACTCCCGATCAGCCTGGCTGGGCTCTGAACAGCTCCCATCTAAAGGTCGGGCAAATCATCGGCTGTGGAGGCACGGACAGGGAGCGGCACCGGCACAGAGGGAGCGAGGAGAGCCGGCTGTGGAGCATCCTCCGCTCTGTTCGGGGGGCTCCTGGTGCTCTCTCAGCCCAGGGATTGAAAGAGCAAAGAGCAAGCAAATCCCTGAGGCATTCCCGAAACATCCAATACACTCAGAATTTTCTTTAAAAAAAGAAAAAAAAAATTTAAAAAATCTTAGAACAGAGGGTGATGCAACAGGAACATGGCACTGTCGGGAGCAAAAAGTGTGATTGAAGTGCAATCTCTTATCTGTACATCTTAGAGATGAAATTTAAGGCAAAATGGAACTTATTTGAGTCAAAAGCTGAAACCTGAAAAAGAAAAGGAGCAGGAACACAGCCCTGCTTCAGCCAGATTCACCCCTCCCTCTGCCTTCCTCCTCCTCCTCCTTTTTTGGGAGCTTCCCACATCCAGCCCCACACCCCATCTCCCTGCATCAGATACCCCAAAGCCAACCAGGCCTTTAAACCCCACAGCAAAGCAGCCCCAACCCGCGGCCGTGGTCCCTGATCCCCTCCACGCCCGGAGCGCTGCAGAAATGCCCGCAGCTCGTCCCAGCCGCACCCCGGCTCCCGGCGGTGTGATAATGCACGGCCCGTTCTCAGATTAGTCCCATCGCAGCCGGGGAAACCATCAGCGAGGCACTTACGGAATTAGGAGCCAGCATTTAATCGCTCTGCTGGTGGCTGAGTGTTATTAAATTCCCCTGAGTTCAGCAACTTCATAGCCCAGCTCCTTTTTGTTTTTTTTCCTTGTAAAGCTCAGAGCAAAGCTCAGAGCTTTGGTTGGGGTGGTTGGATCCAGCACTACCTCATCCATACTCCATCCCCGTGCTCCAAAGAAAGGCCAAGGCCGGGCAGCTTCATTTAGAAACCAGAGGAGAAAAAGCAGAGCGAGAGCCCAGACTAGAAGAATATTAATATTTAATCACAGCAGGGCAGAGGTCGCCCAGGCAATTGCTGTTAAATGTTATTGAAACAAAACATTCATATTCCCACCGTAGGGAGAGTTCAGAAGAGCTGCCTTTCTCCAGTCTGCTCTCAGGACTGGTGCCAGGAGTAAATCCAGGAGTAAATCCAGGAGTAAATCCTCCTGGGAGAACTTTGCCCCATGGAGGGGTGGGATCCCTGCATAAAAGTGGGGGTTCAAAGCTGCCTTTTGCAGGAGCCAGTTCTGCATCAGGGATGGCTTTGAGGACTCCTGGATTTCCAGCAAGGAGCTACAAATACACTGAGGACAAAAGGACAGGCCCAGAGAATTTCAGAATCTCAGGCTGGTTTGGGTTGGAAGGGACCTTAAAACTCATCCAGTCCAACCCCCTGGCATGGCAGGGACACCTTCCACCATCCCAGGTGGCTCTAAATCCATTCCAGCCTGGCCTTGGACACTCCCAGGGACTCAGAGCCTCAGGGGCTGCACATTTCTGTACCAGGTTCTCCCAGGGGTTGTTGCACACTGGGGATGTTCAGAGGCACAGTGTTCATCCCTCATCCATGCTCTGACGTCCATCTCTTCTCCTGGCTCCCCACAACTCCCTGACAGGAGGGGGCAGCTGGGGTAGGTGGGGCTCTGCTCCCAGGGAATAAAGGATGGGACAAGAGGAAAGAGCCTCGAGTTGCACCAGGGGAGGTTTAGATTGGATAATAAGGAAAATTTCTTCATGGAAAGGATTGAAACTGCCCAAGGCAGTGGTGGAGTGACCATCCCTGGAGGGGTTTAAAAGCCATGTGGACACGGCACTTGGGGACATGGGCTTGTGGTGGCTTTGGCAGTGCTGGGGAATTATAGGACTTGATTTTTGAGAGCTTTTTCAACCTAAATGATGTCATTATTCTGTTCTATGATTCATGATCATATTCTATGATTCCCTATTAAATATAAGATTATCTTAAAAAAAATAATTAATGGAACTATCCATGGCTTTGCTGGCATTTCACTCCCTCACTGATTTTCAGTGGCAACCTGCTCGCTCTTCCTGAACCTTGGGAAGCCATAGGAAGCCCCATGGACATGTTTTGGAAGGAGTTTCCAGGGGTGGCATCCCAGGCCAGGGTTTGGGACCGTGAAACCAGTGGTTTCTCCAAAGCACTCTGCTCAGAATCCCAGGAGGGGTCAAGCCTGGGGCAGCAGCTCCTCAGCACCTGCTTTGGCAGGTCGTTAGCACATTTCGTGTCTCACTTCCCTCAAAGCAGGATTGCTTCCCTGAGAATTAATTCCTGTTTTTTGCGGCACACAAATCATTAGCCAGGCTCTCCAAACAAAGTGCTAACGCTTCCTGTCACCTTCTGCTGCTCTGAGTCCTCCGAGCTGCTGCAATCAAGCCCATGAAAAGCCAATCAATTAAGGCCCAAAGTATCAAGAGCTCATGAGCCAGAGTGAAGAACCCAACACATCATTAGGGAGCCTGTGAAATTCCTGCCTGGAGAGCAGATGTGAGGGAAGCAAAGCACACTGCAGCCCAAGGTCCTTTTCCTCCATCCCGGAGCTCCCACCTGTGTTAAACCATCCGTGTTTTCTTCAGGACCAGGAGAGGACACGTCTTCTCCCTGCTGTTCAGGTGGAGGTTGGATCCTCCATTACAGACACCTCGAGGGGCTGGACGTGCCCCAGACGACTCCACCATTCCCATTGTTTGTGGGTTCTTCTCCTCTGTAAAGGACTGAAGAGGGTTTTCTTCCCCCTTTTCAATGGAATCCCCCCAAATCCTACTAAATACCCCCCACGCCAAAAAACAGCCCCTCCAAACTGTCTGAGCCAACCTCTTCCCCTAAAGTTAAACCCAAGCATCCGCATCAAAACACCAAATCCAAAGCTTGCCTGCCCTCAGATTTTAGAACAGAACTCTTGTCTCCATGGAAACCCACACTTTTGATATTTTTCTTTTTTTTTTCCTTTTTTTTTTTTTTTTTTTTTCAGTTGAGAAAGCAGAGCATCAAGGCATGGAACGATCCAAGGGCTGAGGTGAAACTGTGAAAGTGTCTCAGTCCTGGCATTGCAGAGGGGACACACCTCATTTTTCTGGAGAAGAGCTCTTCCCATCAGATACATTGCCAAGCTCTTTCCAAGCAGAAGGTTTGGTTACAGTAAAATTTGTTTTTCCATAATAAATTGGATGTGGGGTCACAGAGAACAAGAATCATAGCTGGGGAGTTCCATGTCAGCATGGGGTAAGCCTGGATTACAGCTCTGGGCCTCCAGACTGACTCCATTCAGGGTTTTTGCTCAAATTCCTTCAGGGAGAGGCCAGGTTCCCTCCTGGGGGTGGGCGTCAGGACCCTGGTGGAAGCTCCTTTGTGCCCTCAGAGCTGCTCTTAAAGCAAATCTCCCCCAGACTTGGGCAGAGCTGAAAACATCAGGGATGAAGCCAACAGGGATGAAGACAGTACTCCCCCTTTCCAAATATTTTTTGTTTCCAGATCCAGATATATTTCCAAAGGGCGAAATCCAAATTTTACTTCCAAAGTACATCAGACGCTGGAGTAAAGAGGTGACAGATGAGCTGTGGCTGGTCTCGCTCAGCACCCTCCAGTGCCCTTCCTCAAGGTCATCCTGCTCATCCAGCGCCTCACATCTCCATCCAAGCATTTGGCAGTTGGGAAAAGACTCCCAGATTTTTGTCTGGTGATGGAAAATGACATTTTTAGTGGTAACTGTGCTTGTGGGACTGCACCTCTTCAGGTGAGACCTGGAGTTACGGCATCTGTGCATCCTCCAGGTCTCCATCTTTAAGGATGATCCAGTGCCTGGCATCCTTTGGGGTTTTATCTGGTGCTCTATCTGGTGCTCTCAGTCAGAAATTTCTTTTCACAACACATCCAAGATTCTTTGTCCCATCAGGAACCTGCTTTAGAGGCATTATCATTTAAATTAGCCCCATATCTGAGGAGGATACTCACTGGTAGAGATTGGGACCTTTGTGATACCATAGGAGAAATTCTGCCAACAGCTGTTCCAACATCTGGAACATCTGGAGCTCTCGAGCATGCTCAGCTTCCTGATGTTTGTGCTCGGTTTGGAGCAGATGACTTTAATAGATACTCACAAACATCTGGTCCCCAAAGCCCCTGATGTTTTGGAGGCTGAAAGCTGCTCTATATTAATGCCATTATCAATAAGTCTGGAATATAGCTTGACTTTCTAATTACTCCTGATGACCTCCCAAATGACAGGAGTGAAGTTTAAGGTCAGCCACAGGAAAAAAAAAAAAAGAACAGCAGCTTTTGCCCCTTGAGGGGACAGATGGAAACCACAAAGTGTCTCAGACTTTCCCCAGCACCCTGAGCTCCACTTGCACAAAATGTTCTGGAGAGTCTCCTCCTCCCGCTGATTTAAGAAGTTTGCCATGGCCCTTTCCTGGCAAGGGATATTTACAGGTGAAAATGCAGGGGGGTGTTTAGGTAAGTGGTATTTATAAGTACATCTGCAGGGAAATGTTTACAGACAAGGTACTCACGGGTAATTATAGATCAATACTTCAAAGCAGAGTAAATAGAGAGGTAAAGGACCTCTGCTGGTGTGCCACAAATAAATATTTAGATGTAACAGATGCACATGAGTATGTGCAGGCTACACGGGCGAGATAAAGATTGGAATTTAGCTGGAGCCCTTTCCCCGGGAGCTGTGCCGTTAGCGGCGCGTCCATAACTCAGCACCACGGAGAGCGCCATGGGATCAGCCCCGCGCTCCGTCAAAGCTGGCGGCCCGAACAGCTCCTGCAGAGACGGGAGTGCACAACTGAAGGTCAAAGAAGTCTCTTTTTCCTGTGTAAGGAATGGTGCCTCCCCATCCCACACCCCGGCACAAAACCCGGGACTGCAGCCATGTTACGCCTTTCCAGCTCCCTCTGACTCGTCGGATCCAAATCTCCGTTGACAATCCTGCGTCAGTTTGTGTTTGACAAAGTTCAGCCAAGCAACAAGCAGCCTGGAAGGGCCTGAGATCCCGCCCAAATCCCCATCCTATCAAGTCAAAAATTCAGCCGGGTGGGAGCTAAGTGGGATGAAGCTCTGATCAAGGCGAGAGATTAGGGCAGAGCCGGTTCCACAAATCGCGGCTCTGACTGGGAGGGGGAGCAGCAGGGCCAAGGGAGCTTCTCCAGAGCTGGGCAGAGCTGCAGATAAGGGCCTGCTGTTGGTAAATAAAACTGCTGGGGAATCGCTGTCTGATCAGTGTCCGCTCCCGTCAGGCTGGCAGGAGCTGGCAGCTTTATTTCCAGGCTTTTCCCCAGGAATACTAAGGGCGTTTGGAAAGGCAAGAACAAAGCTACAACTTTATTTGAGAGCAAAACAAAAGCAAACAAATGCATACCCAGAAGACAGAGCATTGAAAGGGAGCAGAGAGGCTCAGGCAGCATCTGAGACGGCCCTTGGACACCTCATGACTGTTAAAAAGTTTCCCGAGGAGCAAAGGCTTTTTGTTGGTTGGTTTGTTTGTTTGTTTGCAGGGAGAAAACAAAGTGGAAGGATTGCTGATGCCTTTGGTGGTAAATGAAGACAAATACCTCTTGATCGTGGAGATTGCCAGCATGGAAAAAGCTCTGCTTGCATCGTTTTGGGAAGAGGCTGAGCAAAGCTTTCAGGCTCCTCAGGCTGGTTTTTCAAAGCTGAGCTCCTGACCCCAAGCCCCAGGGGGATCTACACCCTGCAGCGCTCGGGAAGCTGGGTATTGGCACGTGTCCCCTTGAGAGACATCCCTTCTTGTTCCACAGATGTCAAGAGCTTCGGAGAACCCTCCTGCCCTGATGCTTTCACAGCCTCAATATTTTGGGGAAAATTGCAGTTTCTCACTTAACTTTGCTCTGTGGCTGCCTTTAAACTATTGTTCCCATTTTGCCTTTCTCTGAGGGCTTAAAGAGCCCTTTAGTATCTGGTATTTTCTCCCTGTGAAGCTACTTAGACATGGTAATCAAGTCACCTCTCTGTCTCCTTTTTAATAAATTAAGCAGATGGAGCACTTTAAAGCAATTTTTTTTTTTTTGCCAGCCCTTGAATTATTTTCCCTGGCTCTTTCTCAGCCCTGCCTTTACTGGCAGAGCTCAAGGAGGGCACAGCCAGCACCTCTGCCCATCCCCATCCTCCTCCCCAGATACCCAGGTCGGGAGGCTGTGCTCAGCCTCCAGGAGGTTTTATAGCTTCAAACTTCTTGCCAGTCAGATCCTTCAGACAATCCAGCTCATTAAATGGAAAGAAAGACTTCAAATTTACAGCCTCCATCAGTGTATAAAGCCCTCGGCTTCCTGACGGCCGCTGCCTGGCTGGCATTATAACGTAATAGCCTTTTTCTTTATTTTAAAAGCAAGAGATAATAATTAAAGATTGGATTATGAGCTAGCCCAACATCACAAAAAAAGACACAACTTTATCGTATTACACAGCATCAAAATTAATTAGAAGCACGTTAATCTCTAATCTAGAAAAATATTGCAGGATCTCTGGCCTCAATATCACATCCCCCATCCAGTGCCTGACAGCCTGGCTGCTTTGAAAGCCTTCCTGCATCATCCCTGCAAAGAAACCTTTGCAAAACTCGTGTAATCAATGTGGCTTTGATTAGTCAGAGCTCGCAGACGCTCTGGCAGCCGCTCCGGGGCTGCTGCCTTTGTGTTCAGCTCGGCGCTCCCAGGGACTGGAGTGAGTCAGGTCCCACTCCTGCCCTGCTGGCAAATCAGCGCTGAAAACGTTTAGGAGCACAGGGAAGGGCCTGAACCAGCACGGATCACTCGATGCCTTTGGGATCAGGATGGAGAGAGCTCAGCAGGATGAGCATCTGGACAGGCTGCAGCTTTTTTCTGGTGCTTTGCTGCTTTCTGCTTCTGCAAGGCCAAAGTGCCTTTGGTACAGCACTGATGGTGCTGCCAACTTCACCCCATGGTGGGAAGCTCCAGACCTTGGGTTTATTTGATTTTCTTGGTTATCACCATTATCCAGGAGATATTACTGGGAGGGTGGGGAGGCCCTGGAATGCAGTTCCCAGAGCAGCTGTGGCTGCCCCTGGATCCCTGGCAGTGTCCAAGGCCAGGCTGGACAGGGCTTGGAGCAGCCTGCGACAGTGGAAGGTGTCCCTGCCCATGGCTGGGGGGATGGAACAGGATGAGCTTTAAGGTCCCTTCCAACCCAAACCATTCTGGAGCTCCATGATTCTCTGTTGAGCCCTCACCCATGAGTGAGAGCTGCATCCCCCAAATGCCAGGTGTGGGTCCACGTTCTGCCTCTCCAGGTGTGCTGAGCATGGATATATTACTTGATGCCATCATGGTTGTTGGACATGATGACTCTTGTGGATCCCTTCCAGCTCCAGATATTCTCCAGTTCCATAACTGAGGGATGACTGAGTGGGTGGGATGGGATGAGCTTCAAGGTCCCTTCCAATCCAAACCATTCTGGGGTTCCATAATTATGGGGTCGCCCTAACGAACCCTGACTGATAAATACACCCCAAAAAGGGCATCAGCTCCATTCCCTTTGCCTCCCCACCACAGCTCAGCACACAGGCAGAAGGTGTGGGGTGCTGGGATCCCCCAGGATCTCCTCAGCCTCCAGCACAGCTCGAGTGTCACCGGGAGCAGAGCCCTGCATCCTTCAGGGAGCTGAGCTCTTTACTGGAGCACTGATGACATCATCAAGGAATCATTTCAGCTCCTCTGGAAGTGGGTAAGTGCCCCTGGCAGGTTTTCCTTGTATCCATCCCACACACACCTGGTCCAAGGGGCATCCCAAGCAGCCAGGGAGAGGAGGTGTCGAGCTGGTGTTGGGATTGAGGCACCTTTTCCATCCCCAGAGAGGAAAAGGAAACTCCTGGTGTCTTATCCATGCTCCTAACATCACCCATGTCATTTTTCCTCACTCATTTCCACACATGGGATTTACAGAGCAGTGCACAGCACTGGGGAAACTGAGGCAGCAGCTGAGCTGGAATAAACTCCCAATTCTCTTGGGTTTTGTTCCCAAGCTGTGACCCCCTCACCATCCAACTCCTCTTCCACCTTGTCTTTTTCTCCAGCTCCAGATATTCTCCCGTTCTGTAACTGAGGGATGACTGAGGGCCACAGGGCTGTATTTAATTCCACAGGGAGTTCTCAGAGCTGCAGAGGCATTGGAGTGTCACACAGAGCAGCAAATCAAAGACAGCAGCAACACTGCAATTTTAGCAACAATTCTTTCTAAAGAAAACCTTGATTTGAGCAGTCTGGAAAACTCACAGTGGGCACAAGAGGGCTTGGGGTTTGTGGGACTTCAGTTGCTAAGGAAGAGTCATTGGGAGTTGGAAAAGGACTTCTGACAAGGGATGGAGGGACAGGACACAGGGAATGGCTCCCACTGCCAGAGGGCAGGGATGGATGGGATATTGGGCAGGAATTGTTCCCTGGGAGGATGGGCAGGCCCTGGCACAGGGTGCCCAGAGCAGCTGTGGCTGCCCCTGGATCCCTGGAAGTGTCCAAGGCCAGGCTGGATGGGAGGTGTCCCTGCCCATGGCAGGAGTTGGACTTGCTTATCTTTGAGGTTCCATCCCACCCAAAGCTTCTGTGATTGAATGATCCTGAGAAGGGCCAGGGCCTCAGCTGCTCTGAGCAAAGCACTGCCCCAAACTCCCCATTTCAGGCCTCAAACTTCCCTTACAAAGCAGAATTCCCTTTGGGGTCACAACCTATAGAATCCTGTATGGTCACCAGCCTTTGGGACCCGCCCATCAACACTTGCATTCCTCACAATAACCTGGAAGAAGCAGGGAAATGGTGGCTGCTCAACACCTTCCATGCAAGAAAGAAAAGAACCTTTGTGACAACAGCATTTGCTTCCCTGATCTAAATATTTACATTATTGAAGTGGAAAGGGGCTGGAGAGAAACCAGCCTGGGAAGGCAGGATCCCTGGGAGATGGGCTGGGAGCTGTTATTCAGCAAAGAGAAGTGCAAGGTAATGCGATGTGGGGAGACCACTTAAACTGTTCCTGCACTCCAGTGGTTTGTGAATTAATTGTAGCCTGGCAGGAAAACACCCAGGCATCCTGCAGAATAACCTGATGCAAGGAGCTGCTGGTAGCCAAGCAGCAATTAGGAGGGGAAACAAGTCATTAAGCTGCATTAAGCCAGGGATGGGAGGTTTTAATGCAAGGCTAATGCCCAGCTGGGTAAATTTGTGAAGGATTGACTCTTTCCCTGCTCATCTTTGGAACAGCCTGTCCCAGGACACCAGAGCACCGTGCTCCCCATTGTGCTGAGGCAGGATTGCCTCTTGTAAAGTTTCAATGCCTGCCAAAAAAATGGGCATAAATCCAAGGTCCTGCAGACTCGTTGCTGCCATTGAGACAGATGAGGCTGCTCGCAGCTGGGCACATCAGCTCCTGGAACTTTATGGAGTCAGCGAGACTCCCTGCACCTCCCCGAGCTGAGGGACAGGGATGGCAGATTGAAAAGACTTAAATTTGTGTCTGCAATTTGGGTTTCGCATTCCCTAAACCATAGGGATCAATTTGTTCTATCTCAGGGAGATCAGAGGGAATGGCCACACATAAATACAGGAGAGAGCCTGCACATGGCTCCAGCTCCCTCCCTGCTTTAAACTCCCTGCCAGCCTCCTCCTGATCCCAATTCCTGCTCCACATTGGCTTTAGAGCATAAATGCCTATTTATAAAGTGCAGGACACCCTTCTAAGAGGTGTGGAGATCCCCTGTATCACCTTCTACCACCTGACCTTTACAGAAGAAGAAACTGCAGCTTCACATTGCTCATCCTCCAACCTTGGTGGTGTCAGAGCCCACAGCAGTTTTGGCCCCAGTTTCCGTCCTTCAGGGTGCCAGAGACTGCTTGGATCCACTGAGGGGGACTTAGTGCTGAGGAGCTGGAAAATCTTTGTGAAGGGTGGGAGAAAGCAGTGGAGAACAGTGGTGCTACTTCTGCACAGCGTCCCTGAGAGCTCCCTCAGAGGGGATGGCAGGACTTGAGGTGAGAAAATCCCTCTTGATTCCTCAGGGCAGTTATCCATCTCATCCTGTCCCATCAAAGGCCCATCCTGTCTCATCTCGTTTCTTCCAGAGAAGATCAATAGCAGATGAGCAGGAGCCCAGTTTGCCAACAGAGCCTGGAAAAGCCAAAGGTGACCAAAATATTGACCAGGATGTTCATGGAGCACTGAGAAACTGCAGCTTTATGGATCCCAGCAGCTGCAAATCCCAGCCCTTCCTGGCTGGAAATGCAATAACCAGGAGTTTCTGCTCCTCACTTTGGGATTTTGGTCTGTTTAATGAGTCTCTGTGTGTGAGAGCATTCACACACCTCTCCCTCCAATTGCTCTTAAATCACCCTAAATCCAGCACCAACACAGTGTCCTGCTGGGCTGGGATGGGCTGGATCCAGTCTGGGATGGGCTGGATCCATTCCAAGATGGGCTGAATTTGGTCCAAGATGGGCTGGATCCAGTCCGGCATGATTCGGATCCAATTTGGGATGGGCTGGATACTGTCCAGGATGGGCTGGATTCAATCTGGGATGGGCTGGATCCAGTCTGGGATGGGCTGGATTCCATCCAGGATGGGCCATTCCCAGTCACCCTCTCATGCCAGGCCCTTATGAAATGTCCCCTTCAAACCTGTCCACGGTGTAAGAAGTGACCAGGACACAGCAGGAGTTTTCCCTCCATGGGATCACCTTTGTAAATCCCTCCTCATTCCCACCTGCTGCATCATCTGGAGGCCATTGGGTCCAGGATGGGCCAGGAGCTGCAGCAGCTGCATCCAGTTTGGATGGAGGCACATTTTGGGTGGCATTAACTCTCCCAGGATCAAAGGGAACATCTCCATGGATTTGTCACTAAATCCAGCAGCTCCGAGGGCAGAGCTCACATCCAGCCAGCAGCTGTTGGATAGAATCCACTGAATTTTGGGTCACTTTGGGCTCACAAGTGTCCAGTCAGCCAGAGGAGAGCCCCAGCCTCCCTCGTGCTGTGTCCCAGCTCCATCCCTGCTGCATTTCTTTCCCAACACCAGCAGCAAACCAGACCTGCTGGGACTGAGGGTTTGCTCCCTACAGAGCTTTGCCAGCTCCTGCCAGCTGGAAGTTTGGTCTCTGTTGGATTTAATAATACCTTATGTCCAATGGATTTTATGATTAATTATTATTACCAACAAAACCCTCCACCAAAAGTTACCCATTTCAGACAAAGGAGACTGGTTTGATTTGTGATTTTTTGATAGGTACTTAGTAAAATTTTTTCTTTAAAAGACAATTAAACCCCCGGAGGAAAGGGAAAAGTGTTTAAAATCCAAATAAACAGGCTTTCTGTCAAAAATCACAGCTTCCAAAGTGGGCAAAGGGCCCAGGATCCATCTGCTGAGGGGCCTTTTCAGCAGCCCCCCTAGTAAGGGATCTCTGAGAAAAGCTGAGCTTAATTAGAGCCTTACATGTTGTTTTCCCCCTTGCACAGATGTTTTCTCCATCATTTACTCCTTGTTTCATCCCTGAGTCCAGTGGGAAGTGATGTAAAGCTCCTCTCCCCTCTCTGGGTGCATGTAATGAGCGCTGCAGACATTTGGGATAAAGTTGCCCAAGAAGGGATGATGCTTAGGCTGCTCCAGCAATTTTCTCACCACCCTGCTAAGGTCGATTTTGGGTTTTACAACCTCCAAACTGCACCTTTTGGAGTAAAGATTGAGCCTCCATGAGAACACCCAGGGGGTGGGGAGGGCACAGGGTGGGAATGAAGAGGGATTTACAGAGCTGATGCCATGGAGGAAAAGCTGCTGTTGCATTCTGGTGACTGCACACAGGTTTGGAGAGGGACTTTTCACAAGGACTGGAGTGATGGGATGAGGGGAAATGGCCTTAAGATGAAAGGGGCCAGGGTTAGATGGGATTTTGGGAAGGAGTTCCTCCTTGTGGGGGTGGGCAGGCCCTGGCACAGGGTGCCCAGAGCAGCTGTGGTTGCCCCTGGGTCCCTGGAATTGTCCAAGGCCAGGTTGGACAGGGCCTGGAGAAACCTGGATAGTGGAAGGTGTCCCTGCCCATGGCACAGAGTTGGAATTAGACGAGCTTTAAATTCCCTTTCCAACTGAAACCATCCTGGGATTCCAATTAAAAAAGGCAAGGAATGAAAAACATTTGCAGTTTGGATGTGCTTGGAAGAGACGAGTTTGTCTTTATTGGCTGCACTCATTAAAGAACCTGGTGAGAGGAGAAATCCTGACATGAGTGATTGGAAATGCAGGTGATGGAAGACCAAAAGGAAAAGGGGTTTTTTTCCCCTCCTCTCCCCTGCTGAAGACAGCAGGAATTGGGGAAGGATTGACTTAGCTCTATCCATCAGGAAAAGACTTTCCATCAAAAAGTGAGCAAGAAAAATTGCACCTGGGAAAAAACGAGAAGCCTGCAAGGAGAGCAGCAAACTCTCCTCAGAGGTCAACAGAGTCCTTTTGGGAAGGACTCAGCAAGGCAGGACACCTGGGAAAGGCCTCAAGGAAGACAAAAAGAACTTAAGAGTTCTAAAAGGACATGAAACAGGTGGGGGGGATGGAAGGAAAGAGGTTCCCCTGGAGCATTTGAGGAAGAGAGATGTTCTCATGCAGGATGAAAGGAGAGGATGCTGGGGCAGTGCCAGAGGCGAGGCCAGGATTGGAATTGGGAGAGAAGTCTGGCTCAGAGGCTCTTTGAAGATTTTCTGGTCGTTTTGAGCTTGGGAAATATTGCTGTGGGTTCAATGGGTCTGCCTCTGCCCTGGGAATAACCAGCTTGGGAGGCTGCAATGGAAATATCCTCATTTTAGCTCAAGGCTGGGGTCCCATCACCTGTTTTTGATCAGCCCTGCCTGAGGTGCCCCACAAGGGGTGGAGCTGGAAGGGTTTGGGGCGAAGGAAGCTGTGCCATGGCAGAAACCACTGCAAAGAGCTCAGATGGAAAGGCAGAGCTCTCCCAGGATCCCAGAGGAGACCTTGCAGAACTTGCTGCCAGCCAGGAAAGCAGAGCAAAGTTGATGGAGTGAGGCTGAATTTGAAGGCAAGGACATGCCCTGCAAGGACAGTGAGATTTGTTACCAGCCCTTTCCATCACTCTCCTATTCTATTCTGTCTTTCCTCTGGATTAATCAATTCCTGGGATTAATTGGCTCTGCTCCCAACCAGCTGCACGGCAGGGAAGACACTCAGAGGCTCTCCTGGAAGGACACAGCCCAACCACATCCAGCCCCAACATTTCACCCGGCTCAGGTCCTGCTACAATTCCCACAGAATATTTGCATTATGCAAATTTGGCATATGCAGATCAGCTCTTCCAAAAATAATGTGCAATCAGGCAATTAACAAGTGTCTTGTCTTTAGCTCACAGGTAGGCTCAGTTCCTCAGACTCTTCATTCTGGATTGGCCCTGCAACCTTAGTAATGGCATTTTTAATTCCCTGGCAGCCTTTCTGGGATGGATTTTCACTTTCTTTTCCTGCCCCAAGCCCTCTCTGCCACCCACTGGCTGGTGGAAGGGAGGGTGACAGAGAGATGCTTTTCTCCCAGCAGAGACTACAGCCATAAATTCCACTTATATCCAGTAAAATACAGGCATCCAATTAAGCCCATAATCCTATAAACCTGCCAGCAATCAAGCACACTTTTAAAAATCAAGCCCGACAGATACTTTAAACCAATATATCCAAGTAACAACTCGCAGCCTGTAGGATCATCCAACACTGCGTCCTCACTAAAAGAATAAATTATCCAGCCTGTGTGTTGGTTTTTCCCCCTTTTAGCTTCTCCAGAGGAGATTCCTGAGTGATGAGTGACAGTCAAGGACTGAGGGGAATCAGGAGGGGTTTGGGCCACTGCACCCCATAAGACACCCCCCCCACTTTTGTCTGGAGATGTTGTGGGGACTGATGGTTTGCAATAGACTCTTTTTATCCAGGGTTTCTTTCCAGAGAGGAGAAAAAAAACGAGGATTTAATTTATGAGCACCTTTCCGATAACAGCTGAGGGCTCTGCCAAATTCCGAAATCTTTTCCACCAGGTGAGGTAAAAAGTGCTTGGCACTAGGAAGGGACAGGGCAGGTGACGGATGCTGAGGAGCATCATTGCCACTCATCATCCCAGAGAAGAGAGGAGGCACCGGGTTTGTGGCCATCCATCAGGTCCCCATGGATAAATCATTGTGTTCTCTTTTTAGGGAGTTTTCACCCCAGAGACACCCAGCTTGCACCCCCTGATGGTGGCATTTCCCTGGGGCTCTGCAGACCTTCAGAGGGGCATGGGAAAATCATGGAATTACAGAATCAGAGAAGTACAGAATCACAGAACACGGCAATGGCAAAGAGAAAGGTTCTAGTGTCAAATCTTTGGGCTGCCACCACCGCATCAGTGTGGTTCAACAAACCCTGCAACAACTCCAGGGTTCACTCCCAGCCCAGCCACAGCTCCAGCTTTTTGGAAAGAAGATACAATTTTGGCTGGGACAGCACTCCAAGAGCCTCTTTGGCTCTGTCTTGATATGATGCTCTTTGAACTTGCTCAAAATACCATGGAAATTATGGTTTCATTTTCATTCCCAAGGTCACCTGGGCAAGGCTGGCAGGCAGCAGCAGGAATCAGGGAGGGCAGGAAGGTGGGAGCCAGATGGATTTTCACACCTCCCATTCTCCTGGAGCTCCATCTGATCCAGCTCACATCCACCAGCAGCTTTCCAGTGAGAACAGCCTCTTTGCTGGGAGCCAAAGCCCCGTGTGCAGCAGCAGGGAAGTGTCTGAAGAACCTTTCAGAGTGCTTTAAGCAATTTTATAAAGGCTGTTTTCTTTGTGTCCCCTCACCTGTAAAACCAGGTACTTCCAGCATAGGGCTCTGAATGCAATAAACACACAGAGTCATAAAAAATCTCTCAGGCTGCCCTGGAACAGCTTTTCCAGACCTCACAAAGTGGCTGGTGAGGCTCAGAGCCTGCCAGGAAAGCGCTGCTTACCCAGACGTGCCCAACCCGATGCATGGCACAGTCCTTCCTTTTCTTAAAATCCTTTACGGCAATAAACCGTAAACTTGAAATTAATGATCACTTCATGGCGAGAAAATGCAGCCATTGACCTGGGACTGAACCTCAGCCATTCCAGGCGCAGCATTTGCTGCTGTTCAAATGTTCATTTCCAGGAGTTGTGGAACAGAACCTTGATCTTCTGAATACAAAATGTTCCTGATGCCACCGAGCTGTTTCCCCACATCCCCAAAAGTTCATTTTGTGCGGAGTGTCCAACAGGTTTTCACTCGTTGAAGATCAAAAGGCAGCCAAAAAAAATTTTTCAATTTTTGGCTACAGCTCCAAAATATGATTAAGCTGGTGAAATAACGATCCAGGTGAGGTCCATGGTGAGGACCCCAGGATCTGCATCCCAAGACCCACAATCCCAGAATCTCTCTGGTTATACAGAAAAAAAAAAAAAAAAAAAAAATTCTTCTACTTCCAGGTTATTTGCACGTGGTCAAAGCATCAGCCCAGTGCAGAATCCATGGGAAATTATTCACATATTTATCCCAGATCCCAGGTGAAAGTGGCCAAATCCCACCTCCCATCCACCCCTATAAAACTCCATATTCACAACAGGCACCATGACAATGATCCATTTCATCTACTGTTGAATTGACTGCAGGCCTGGAATTAACAGGGAAAAAAACATAAAACTGTCATTTCAGGAGCCCTGTCTCCTCTCTTGACTAATAGGATTAGGCAAAAATGTTTTAAATCAAAATCCCAAAGCTTGGTGCTGGTTTGCAAACGAGGCCAAGGCTTTCTGGTCAGGCTTTTTTTTATCTTTCTGCTGAATGGCGACTCCAAGTCAGAGTCCCAGAGCTCTTTGGGGGTTTTAGGCAGCTTGGAGACCGATTGTTTGGAAAAAGAGGGATTTGGGGTCAGAAAAATCCATGGTTTTCAATCACAGCAGCCAGGAAAAGCATCCCGGGGGCTGGAAAGGAGTTTGAGCACAGCAGGGTTTGGGGACAGCACTGAGCTGCTCCTGTCAGTCCCAAGGAAGGAACCTGGCAAAAGGAAAGGAAATGCTGAAAAATTGGCCAGAGTGCAGAAAAAGGCCCAGAAGTAACCCGAGGGCCAGGAAAAATGCCTTGCAGTGGGACACTCCAAGAGCTTCACCTCTTTATCTTATCAGGAAGAAGAATGAGAGTGATTTGATTACAGCACACGAGCACCTTCTCAGGGAGAAAACACTGGGCACAGCCAAACCTCTTTAATCCATCAGCCAAAGGCAGGAGGAGAAGTAAAAGCTGGAAGCAGAAGCCAAATCCATTTGAACTAAAAATTAGACAGTGGATTTTTATTTTGTTTTATTTTTTTCCCCCATCAGCAAGATGGATTCACCATGAAAACAAATCACCTGTGAAACAGCACATCCTGCTCAGACATGTGGGGAGCAGCACAGAATATTGTTCCATGGATTTGGGGTCTCAAATTCTCTGCAAGGCAGGGGAGAGCTGCAGATAATCCCAAACCATTCCCATCTCCTCCACCCTTGGATCTCTGTGCTAGACAGCAAAGTTTGCCACTTCCCAGCCCCTCACTCTCCTCACAACCCACAGATGCATCTGATCCACACTGCAAGATAATGATAGAAAATTACAGTGTAATAAGATAATGGGATTTATTTATAGAATTTGCTTTCCAATCACGCCCACATGATCTGTGTATGCCTACACACTCTCACACACACACAGGCACTTTCCATGTGTGTGTATCTGCATAAGTGCTTGGCTTTGTGGAAGCAAAATGCCACCTGGGGGATGTCTCAAATGGTTCGATCCCAGCGAGAAGGGTGCTGGCACATCACAAATAGTCCTCTCATCATCATAACAATGACACCATATTTCCATCACACTTTTCTCTCAAAGCACTTGACAAAAAAAAAAAAAAAAAAAGGGAACAAAAATATAAAATAAATGTAAACTGCTACCCGAAGCCCGGTGTGCAGAGAGGAGAATTGAAATGCAATGACAACCTCAAGTGGAGACAAATCCCGTCTCCAATAGAAACAAGCCAAGGGAAATTTAAGGAGGCAGCTCATAATTAGCTGGGGATGGTCAGCACAGCAGGGCTCTTAATGAGCTTTGTCCCCACGGGGCTGTGGCAGGTTGGAGCACACGGAGGTGCAGCAGGTCAGGGGGCTCCAAATCCCAGCCCAGCAAAACCAAACTGAGCTGAGGATGTGGTGGCTCTGCCACCTCTGTCTGGAGCTTCCCAACCCACAACAACCCGGTCTTACCACTCAAACAAAGCTATGGAGCTATTAAAGCTTTGGGATTCGTGTCCTGGGAGGTTTTGTTCCCCTGCCATGAGGTCACTGGGAATTATTATTGCATTCATAAATCCCACTGCAATCTGCATCCCCAATTCCAGCTACAGGGAGAGGACAGAAGCTGTTAAAAAAGGTGAATGGGCCAATTGCTCCCTACAAAATAATCCTGTGCCTTAAGAAAACCTCAGCCATGGACACAGGGATGTTTCCAGGGAAAGCCATGGCAGAGCTGATGAATCCCACAAAATTATGGAATGGTTTGAGTGGGAAGGGACCTTACAGCTCATCCTGTTCCACCCCCTGCCATGGACAGGGACACCTTCCTCTATCCCAGGTTGCTCCCAGCCCTGTCCAACCTGGCCTGGGACACTCCCAGGGATGAGGAGTCCACAACATCTCTGGACAGCTCCACTTCTCCAGGCTGCTCCTGCTCTGATCATCCCCATCAGGTGCTCACCATGCCAGAGCCACCGACAGCCTGGGGACACTCAGTGCAGCTTTTGCGGTGAAACATCAACTTTTTTTAAAGAAAAGACAATTTCAGAGCCTTCAGACCTAGCAGCAAAGACCTTTCCCCCAAATATTTCACTAAGAGCACACCAGGATTGTACCTGCCCATCCACGGGGTCTGATTAACCAGGGGCAGGTGAGGGGGGAGACAGTGGGTGAGGATCCCTGCTCAGATTCCCTGCTCAGGATCCCTGCTCAGGATCCCTGCTCAGGATCCCTGCTCAGATTCCTTGCTCAGATTCCCAGCCAGGATCCCTGCTCAGATTCCCTGCTCAGATTCCCAGTCAGAATCCCTGCTCAGGATCCCTGCTCAGGATCCCTGCTCAGGATCCCTGCTCAGATTCCTTGCTCAGATTCCCAGCCAGGATCCCTGCTCAGATTCCCTGCTCAGACATCCCTGCTCAGGATCCCTGCTCAGGATCCCTGCTCAGATTCCTTGCTCAGATTCCCAGCCAGGATCCCTGCTCAGGATCCCTGCTCAGATTCCCAGGCAGGATCCCTGCTCAGATTCCCTGCTCAGACCCCCAGCCAGGATCCCTGCTCAGATTCCCTGCTCAGATTCCCAGCCAGGATCCCTGCTCAGATTCCCTGCTCAGATTCCCAGTCAGAATCCCTGCTCAGATTCCCTGCTCAGATTCCCTGCTCAGATTCCCAGCCAGGATCCCTGCTCAGATCCCATCCCAGCATCCCAGTCCCGTGGAGCCCAGGGGCAGGAGCCCATGGCAGACACGTCTCTCTCTCCTCTGCAGAGAGGTGCAATTATTTTCCGAGGGCTGCTGAGCATTTCCACCGAGCCGGCTTCTCTGGGGAAGATCAAAGCCAACCTCTGATCAGGAGAGCTGAGCAAGATCCCTGCACGGGGAGGGAGAACAGAGAAGAGAGGAAAAACACGAAGAACTGGGGGATGGCTGGCAGCAAGGGGAAGTTTTCCGTTAGTGGGGTTGGATAAACCCCAAACAAACCCCGCTGGAGTTAAAGGCTCACCTCTAATGGCTCGGTCCAGGCGTGGCTGGGCTGTAACATCCCGATGGCTTTGGGACATGTAGGGCTGGCCACCCCCTTGTCCTGCAGCATCCACAGCCCACCTCAGCTCGGCTCTGCCGGGGAGAGGGGGCAACCAAGCCTTCGAGGGATTTTTCTGGAAATGCAAAGGACCAAGAGGACCCAGATCATCTTTTATAGATGCTGTTGCCTCTGGCAGAAAAGCCGAAGCAAATTCCAGCACTTCGCTCCTCCTTTGATTTCGGCTCTTTCAACCAGGGAGGAGGGAAAGCCCCCCACACACCAGACCCCAACCCTGGCGGCTCCTGTGGATGCTCCAGGATGTCCCAGCACCCCATTCCCTCCTGCCAACCCCTCAGGAGCAGAAATCTCATCAACAACGCCGGTCTGGGGGCTCTTTCCAGACTGTGGGGAAGGGAGGGGAGAAGTCACAGGACTGGTTCCCTCTCCCTTCAAATGTGCTTGTGCTCTATATTCAAATGGCAGTTTAATGAGCCTTTCCCTATTTCGAGCAACTTTACCACATCATTAAAGCGCAGGAATGAATAATACATCTAGCAGGGGGTTCTGCTGAACTCCAGACCTGCTGCAGCTTCAAACAGAGGCAGAGGAGAGGCAGCTACAGGAGGGACCACAGCGATCCCGGCTCGGATGTGCCAAACCACACCCAGGGGTACCTGAGCTCCTTCCCAGAGCACCAAACTCCTGCAGTTCTGTCTCAGTGATGGGCACGAGCTGCTTGTACCAAAGAGTCCCTTCTCCTTTCCTTTCTGGCCTGAAGAAATAAAGGAATCATGTTTTAAAACTGTTCTAATATGACTTTCAAATATTGCTTCCAGCAAACTGCCGGGGATAAGGAGCTGATCCCAGACCAAGCTCCATGTGTGAGATCCCAGCCCGTCTCCATCTCTTCCCATTCTCAAAAATGAGGCAAAATGGGTAAAAAAGCCTGATCCAGGTCACATCAGACCTCACTGAGCACTGGGTGAGGTCTTGGCCCAACGATCCCCTTGCCAAAGTGGAATGTTCATTACATCCCTGTGGATGGATGGGCAGGGGAAGGTTTGCTGCTCCTGGAGACAGGATCTGTGCCCAAGCACCCAGGGGTGTCCTGCACCCCAAGGTGGCCTCAACACAGGCTCAGCACCCCAAGGAAAGAAAAAAATCTCATTTATTAAACTGAAAGCTCATTTAAAACAGAAGAAATCGTAAAAAAAACAAAACAAAACAAAACAAAAACAACCCAAGAAACAAAAAACCCAAAAACCCAAGAGGCCAAAACAAACCATCTTCAGCTCAGGATGCGAAGTATATTCTCCCCAGGGGAAAACTAAGCAATTAATGCTGGAAAGATTCAAAGATTTTATGGTTTAGAGCTTTTTTGTAAATTGTCCTCATCAAAACTAGTCCTTATGCATTTTTTGGCCCATTGTTTGTGGGCATTGATTTGTTTTTCTCTTATTCTTTCTGACTGTTGTATTTTGGATGGTGCTTACTGATGTGAAAAAAGCCATCTTGTGTTGCTGATAAGGCTGGAGATATCTGCAGAGGTCAAGGAACAGCTGGGGAAAGAGAAAGAGGAGGGGAAAAAGTTTCAGCATCTCCAGCTTCATTCTCACTCCCCCCCAAACCTGCAGAAAAATCACATCCAGTGGCCCAGAATGGTAAATGAGGTGGATTTTCCCCAGGGCCAGCCCAGAGGAAGAAAGGAAGGAAACAATTTAACTGTATTTCCTTGTTATCTGATCTCACTCGCTTTAATTTGTGCTCTCTTTGAGGCTTCTCCTTTTTTCTTTTTCTCGTGTGTTCATCTCCTCCTGTCAGGAGTGTTGAGCTGAGTAATGGATGACATTGCAAGGAAGTGGGAGGGATTCTGCCTGGCCCAATAACCACTTCCAAGGTCACAAGTGACAGAGGCACTGCTGCTTTCAAGGTGAGGCAGAAAGGAGGAGAAAAACTCTTCTCTTATCAGATCTTAATAAAATAAATTTGCTACTGTATTCCCATCATGAGCCAAGAACAGCCTCATCCTTTTCCATTTCTTCCGCCTTCCAGGATGGCAAAGCCAGTCCTAAGCAACCACCCAAGGGCAAAGAAAAGTCATTGCTGGGTAAGAGAGATCAGACTTTAAGGAAAGAGAATCACAGAATAATGGAAAGGTTTGGGTTGAATGGGAGCTTAAAGCTCATCTCCTGCCACGGGCAGGGACAACTTCCACTGTCCCAGGGTGTTCTCAGCCCCATCCAACCTGGCCTTGGACATTTCCAGGGATCCAGGGGCAGCCACAGCTGCTCTGGGCACCCTGGGCCTCACCTCCCACACAGGGAACAATTCCTTCCCACTATCCGGTCTAAATCTCTCATCTTTTAGTTCAAAAGCCTTCCATTTGCCCTTTCCAGGGGAGAGGTTGAAGGGAATTGTGTCGGAGCCCCAGGAGGGCATGTGGGCTGAAAACAGAAACAGTGACTCTGGAGAGACGGAGGAAGGCTCCTTACTTGGTTTGAGGGTTATTTTTTTTCATAGTGTTTCAAAGAAGCAATTTGATAAAATGGCTATTAATTATGCCTGTCTTTGTTTGAGCAATTAAGGGGCCATTTCACTTCTGGGAGAGCCCAAATGGAGCCTAAACGAGGTCAAAGCAAAGCAAAGCCACCTCAAGCTTAATTACAAAAGCAGTTTGATGCTCTGAGTTTGGCCTCTGGAGCTGGATTAAGTTCCAAGACCAAGGGAGAGGCCTCTGCCTCCCAGACCACTCGGGGCAGCAGGGATGAGGATGCTAACAAACCTTTGTGGCAGAAACAACGGGATGGCAGCAGCTGCCCAGGAGGAATCTCAGCCCGACGAAGCCTTGACGCAGGGACAACCTTACGGTGCCGATCCTGGGTGAAACAGAGCCCTGCAGCTCTAATTAAAAGGGTTGCTGTAGCTAATGATCTGCCCAGTGCTAATTAACTTCCAAACGTGGCGGCTCCATTCGCTGTGTGCTCTGCTGCTGGGTTTGCTGTTGTTCTCCAGGCTCCTCCTCGGGTCGGCATTTTCTCTGAGCCATCCCCGGGAAGATCTCCTAAGCACGGATAACTAAATCTTTGCAAACCTCTGAGGTCTCTCCTCCTCCTTCTCCGCTCTCCTTTTATTTTATTTCATTTTTTGCTTCTCTAATTTGCCCAGTTCTTCTTCGAGAAATTGGTGACTTATAATAGAAGTGTCTTCTCAGCTATATTTATAGCATGGCGCCAGCCTGAGGCTCCCAGAAGGTTCAGGTAGCTGGGACAGTCAAATTTAGCTCAGGGAGGCTGTGAGGGTGCAACCATGTCCTTTGGGAGAGGATTTTCCCCACTTTCCCCCCAGTCTGAACCTTCCACATGCTGCTTTGGTGGGGTGATTTGGATGTGGGATGGGATATGGGCTTTGCACCCTGGCTTTGTGTTGAAAATCAGGCTCCACATCGGAGTCAGGTGGGGAAACCATCAGGTTTAAGTGTCAGATTCGGGGTTGTTTTTAATGCATGGGTGAGGGGCTTTTGCAAAAGGAAGAAATTGTTTTCCCAACCCACAAACCTGACCTGTGGGATCCTTTCCTGTACCAATCCCATCATCCAATCCCTGGGAGAAAGGCAGTGCTGCGGAAGCGTGACTGGCAGCCAGCCTTTGCCATCTGCTCTGGCCCCTCATTACGGATTCGCAGCAAACATTTGCCACAATTAGATCCACACAAACATCTCCTGCATCATATGGGGTGGGAACACAGGCATATGCTCCCTGCCCAATAAATCCCACATCAGAGCTGGGTCTGCTCCCGGAGGAGACACCAGGGAAGAGGGATGAGGTGTTCTCTTCACCTATCTGACTCTAAATGGCCAAAAAAACCCCAAAAATCACACCAAAGACGTCCTACAAACTGCATTGAAACACCCAAAAATGGCACCAAAATCCATTGAGATTCCAAGGATTTCTGACGAAAGAACCAGGAAAAAGGCTGGGAAAAACATCCAGAGAAAATCAGATTTTAAATGGCCCAAAATCCCCCAAAAATCACACTAGAAGTGGCCATAAAAGTCCTAAAATCTGCACTGAAACTTGTGAGCCAGAGGGAAGGTGTGGGAGAGGAATTTTGTTCTGCCACAGGGCAACGGAAGTAAAGGATGCTGAGGGAGGATGCTTGGAGGTGCTTCGGGCTTTACAAGGGGCTGAATCCTTTTGTTGAGTAATTGAGTAATTCCCAAAAATCCCAGAACTGAGTAATTCCCAAAAATCCCAGACTGGGCTTGATGAACCAAAACTGGCACAAAGGTTCAGAGGAGCACCCCAAGGTTGGCACAAGGTCTCTGCATTGCCCCTGTGGAAGAAGCCCCTCTGTGCAAGCCCTGCTGGTTGCACGAGTGACTGATGTGGTGAAAGCTGCTCTCAGGAACTGAATTGCTGCTCGGAAAGAAGTGGCTCAGAGAGAGGACAGACAGAATAATGGTCTGTGCTGGTTTTTAAAAGCAAAACCAGTAAGAGACTCCAAGTCAGAAATACAGTTTAATAGGGAAAAATGAAATACATGCAAGAGTACAAAAGAAAAACACTGCCAGAGTCTGTCTCAGGTTGCAATACAGGATGGGACCAGGGGTGTGTATTCTGTCACCAGCTGTTAAACCAGCTGGGGCAATGATCTTTATCTTTTCCACAGCCCATCCTCCCTCCAGGAGATATCTCCTGTTAATGGCCATGGAGTCCCAGTGCATGGCTGATCAAATTCCATCATCCCATTGGGAGATGCTCCACCCAGGGGGAGGAGCCAAACATTGCCTACCTAGATCAAATCTGAGATTTGGAACATCAGAGCAGCCTTTTCCCACTGGATTCCAGAGGAAAACCAGACCCTTGCACATCATCCCTGGAGCTTTGGAGGAAAACTGCACCTTCTCCAGGAGCACTGCTCCAACAGAAGCACATCTGTCACTGCAGGAGGATGCAGCCACCATGGAATGGGACTGCACCAACACCCTGCCTGACTGACGGGGGGCAGCTTGGATTCTGACTCTGTCAGTGGTTTTCTTTTCTACTATTGCATGTATTTTATTTTTTCTCTTTTTTCCTATTAAATTATATTTCTGACTTGGAGTCTCAGTGGTTTTGCTTTCAAAACAGTACAGAGTCAGAACACAACCTGACACCCTGCTGGTTAGGGTGGTGGTAGCAGTCCAGATGAAGTGTTCTTGTTGAAGTAGTGATCCTGTGGAAAGGAAGGTAGCTCTTATCCTCTGGAATCCAGTGGGAAAAGGCTGCTCTGATGTTCCAAATCTCAGATTTGATCTGGGTAGGAAATGCTTGGCTCCTCCCCCTGGGTGGAGCATCTCCCAATGGGATGATGGAATTTTATCAGTCATGCACTGGGACTCCATGGCCATTAACAGGAGATATCTCCTGGAGGAAGGATGGGTTGTGGAAAAGATAAAGATCACTGCCCCAGCTGGTTTAACAGCTGGTGATAGAATACACACTTTTGGGCACATCTTTACATTGTAACCTAGGACATAGTCCCTGACTCCTCCGCTGCTCCTCAGGCAGACAGCACTGGCGCCAATGGCTCCACTGTGGAAATGCGTTTGAACATCAGCCCTGCTCCTTCAAACCCCTCAAAATCCAGCAAAAAACTCTCATGGATGAGGCAAAAATCGTCCTTGGATCCTGGAAAGGCACCTATTAAGTCTCCAAGCTCCAGCTTTTGGAAGAAGCCACTTCCTGTTGTCTCATGATGTCCAGTAAATTCTTAAGACATGGAGAAATCCACTTTTCCCCCCATATTTTCCCTTCCAGACCTACTCCTGCTCTCTGTAAAATTGAAGCTCTCCCAATCTCCTCCTTCCCCTTTCCTCTGATATTCAGGAAGGGGAGACACTCCCACAGCACAGGCAGCAGCATGTCCATAAATACGCCCTTCTCTTTCCCCAAATTTCCATTTCATCACTCCGATGGTTTTGTTGTAGCAATAAATTGGCAGTGCAACATCTGCACATCAGCTGTTTCCAAGTTTTTGATAAAGCAGGCATCTGATACCTTGTTATTTCAGTTCCTTTCTTCCCCAAAAAACGGATGTGCCACGAGGTTGCTAGGCCAGAGGGAAGCGATGGAAGGCTCTGAGTTGTTAATTTTCATTTAAAAGTTTAAATCATCCCATCCCTGGAAGATTTTCCTGGGGTGAATCCAAACCAAAGGCTTTGCTGGGGGTTCTGTTTACTCAGCAGCTCAATGGAAGGAGAAACATCTGCTCCAGCCAGGCTGGAAAGATGCTGGATATCTCAAGCCAACAGATAAAAACATTGCTATTTCAGGGAGAGATTGCCTTCTTTCCTGAAGATCTAAGTATGGAAAAATGAACATGGTTGGTCATGCCCAATCTCAATATCTACGGAAACAGGGAGAAGCTGAGTTTTAACCTAATGAAGGCAAAAAGCTTAAGGATCACAATAAAAGGAAAGCCTTGAAAAAAGCCCCTCAAGGGTTGGGAGACATTAACAGGGAGTTGGAATTGTTGGGGAGGACTGTAAGGGAAGCATTAGGGTCTTCCCAGGTGTGAGGTTTGCAATTCCAAGGTGGGAAGAGCTTCCATAGAGGACAAGGAAGATGCTTTATTTCACATGGCCCCCATTGCCTCTGCCCCAGCCAGGTTCATCCACATGAAGCACATTCACCACCTGCAAGGGATATTTAGGAACATTTGGAAAATACCAGCAGGTGGGTGGAGGATGCATTTTGTGCTGAGGAGATGGGGATTCCATGGTGTACCCAGAGGGGGAGGTTGGGAATTGCATTCCCATTGCACCACCTGGAAGTCAGGAGATGCTGGCAGGTAAACAAGGGGATGAAGCATTGCCCCCCCCCGGGCACAAGACTTTGCTGCATGGGAAGTGCAGGGAGGATTTTGTTTTCATTCCCAGCCCTTCCAGTGCTTGCCAATGAGGGGGGGACAAGGCATTTTTTTGGGAATTACACCACACCTCATGTCTCAGTGACCAGGGAAAGGATGGACTTGGAGTGACTGGTTGGGCAATAGGGTGGGAAGCAAGAGGAATCCTGTGGATGCTGCTCTCCAGATTCCCCAATTAATAAACAAACCCAAAAGGCTGCAATCAGGTGACCCCAGGGAGCTTTTCCCACACACATTTTCCCTTGGGGGTTTCACCCTCCTTCAGTGCCAGTGATTGAAACTTTGGATGCCAACCCAAAGCTAGAAGGTACCACTGAAAATCCCCCAGGGCTGCACAGATTGGAGGAAAATTCACTTTTCTGCAAGAACTTGCTGAAACAACATGTTTGATTTTTTTTCTCTTTACACTATACCAGTGAAAAAACCCCAAATACTTGGTGAAAAATTAAAATTATTTTCTATTAAGTTTGCCTTATGAAAAATCAGTTTGCTTTTTTTTCCTTGCTAAAGTCCTTGGTTTTCCACTGTATAATTAAATCCTCTGCTGGAATACGTTTTGGATCCCTGTGAAATGTGGGCATGAACACCATTATTTTTCCCTACAGAAGTTGAAACTGAGGCAAGGGGATGTTTCTCCACCAACCTTTGCAGAGGCTGAGAAGCCTGTGCTGCACCAAGAGCCAGCAGAGTGAGAAAATTCTCATTTTTTGGGATATAACATCTGTGTGGCACCAAGGGGAGCCATGGATATACGGATTAAACACTGGAAAATAGTGTGCCCAACCAACTGCTGATCCCTGGAGATCAGTGTCAAAATAAGGGCAAGACCCCAACCCCTTCCCACCCTTTTTCTCTTCTTTTCCACAGCCCTCAGCCCTCAGCAAACACCACGGTTAAACCTTGCTCAAGGAAATGGCTGAAGAAAGAAAAACAAAGTCACTGGACTCAGACAGATCATGGAAAGAGAGGAGATAAATCCTGAGAGTGCAGCTAGCACACGGAGGAGAAGACAAATACTGAAATAAATATGAAAAGAAGACAAGTTTGGGCTACAGGGAGCGTGTGAGCCAAAGAGAGAGAGAGGAAATGGCACTAAAATAGACGAGCTTTCCTGGAGACAAAGGTAAAATTGGGAAAAATGAGATCTAAACCGAAGGGGGATAAATCATGAGGGCAGCAATGTCTGAAAATTATTGGGAATGAAGCTTTCCCAGCAAGTGAGACATCCCCTGCAAGACAGATCTGCTGTGAGCAGCAAACACAGCTCTGGTGACAAAGTCAGAACTGGAGGGGAATGGATAAACTCGGGGGGTGCCCCTGACTTGGCTGCTTCTCCTGAGGGATTTCTGCAGCCATGCTCCCAAGTTTGGCTTCAGGATGCTCCTCCTGAGAAGCTCTAACAGCACCTCTCCCAAAAAGAAAAATTTGGGATGAAAACAATTCCCGCAGCACTGCCAAGGCCACCACTAAACCATGTCCCTGAATGCCACATCCACACGGTTTTTAAATCCCAGGTTGGGAGATGGATCCAGCCCTTTTTGCTGAGGGCTTTTAGCAGAAACACTGCATTCTACAGCTTCCTCTCCCCCACACCTTTTCTCCCCGTGAAAAAAAAAAAAAAAAAACCAAAAAAAACAGTTGCTAAACATCCCCCAAAGCCATTAAATCCCCCACAGAGTCACTGGGACTGTGAGGAGGAGCTGGGGGGAGCTCTCCAGCCTTTTGTGACTTTTGAAGACCAGCAGCTTTTCTTCCCCTCAGGCTCCTCTCCTGCTCCTTGTCTGGATGACACCTCACGGATAAATAACAGCAGTGATCCTAAATCGAGTTCTCAACATGCTTTACACTTCTGCCTTGCACTTGGAGCAGGGAAAGCTCTCTCCAGGCTGCAGGAAGACAGCATGGGAATTTTTTTTCCTCTGTGCCAGGCAAAGCTGTGACATAAAGCCTACGGCTTGTTACAGGCTGGTTTTTTTTTTTTTTCCACATCTCCCCCACTTTGCTTTGGCACAGCAAAGGAGTTTTCAGCTGGGAAGAGCATGTGGCACGCCAGACACACCCCCAAATTTCCACCAGGAAAGCAGAAATCTGTACACCAACACAAGGAAGCTTGGCAGCTCTCTCTTATTAGGGGGGGAGAAGTATTAAAAGTCCATGTTTTCCACAGAGAAATCGCTCTTTCGCCACAAAAACAACAACTTGCTGCTTGCTCACAAACCTTCTGCAACATCTTGACTCATTTGGCAGCAGCTTGTGGCCAGCATGAGGCTCTTGGTGTGGTTTTTGATGCAATGATGGAAATTCATGGGATTTTGAAAGAGGATTTGAAGCTGATCTAGAAGGGGGCAGCAGGATCCCCTTAGGGAGGAGTTGTTGCACCCAGAGACTTGGGGACAAGCTCATTGTTTGTGTCCCCTCACCAGGCAGCTCAACAGTGTGGTTTCCCCAACCTCCACAATTTTTCCTGGGGGGTTGCATCCCAGGCTAGGCACAGAGAGGAGAATACGTGAACCAAAAGAAAGAGGAGGCACAAAAAATGGTGTTGAAGCTCAGCTCAAATCTCCATCCCGTGTGTGCCACTGACGTGTCCTTGTGTTTGTGCATCCCACACCTGCTTCCGGCTTTTTATGGCCACGTTCCCTCTGCACTCACTGCTCTCCCGGCCTTTCCCCTCTCCTCCTCTCTCTGATTTATATAATTTGAAGTCCTGCTTGGGAGCTGATATTATGACACGTCCAGACTTCAAAATAAACCTCCCTCTTGATACCGGGTTATTTTATTGGGTGCATCAAGGCTGAAAACAACCTCATTCATCTTAAGAAATGTATTTTCCCATTTGCTGTATAAATACATACATGTTTCCCTGCATTATTCACCTGGGCACGGCAGATAGATGAGCAGCAACAAAGGCACCACATTTTTATTTCTCATTCTGAAACAGAGAAGGCACCAGGGAGCTCTGTGGAAGGAGCTCGGCGGCACAGAAAAATCAGCTGGGGCAAAGGGTGGTGAGAAAATTGAACGCAGAGGAGATATCCCAAAATAGTCGAGGGATGGGGACAAGGTCTGGTCTTCAGGGTCCTTGTCGAGGTCAGAGAGACGGTCTGGAAAAACACAGGAATTAGAGGTGAAGAAAAAGCCAAAGAGCAGATGAAAAATAAGATAAGGAGGCCAGAAAAAATTGGCAAAGAAGAAGAGGGAGGGATAACAAGAGAGGGGAAAAAATGAATAATTGAAAGTCTGTAATAAACACGGTGTAGAGACAGAAAAAATGCCCGTGTGAAAATGTAATTACTGCCTGTATCAATAACATCAGCACTGCACCCGCTGCGCTGGGGTTAGACCAAAACAAGCCATAAGTCTTGGGAGCGCTCGGTTCAGATGTGCCACAGAAATCATCCCTGTCCAGGGCCGGGCACCTTCATTCCCCCGCGCCTCCGTGGGGATTCCAGGAAATAAAGAAGAGGAAACTCAGCCTTTCTGCAAAGCAGGCTCACCCAGGACTCTGAACCCTGAGGGGTTTTAGCAGCAGCTCCACCCGTCCTGTAGAGACCAGGTTAGATCTGTGCCAACAGACCCAGTGGCCAACAGAGCCAATGGCTAACAGCCTAAACGCTCCATAGTCCCAGGGGCCAACAGACCCAATGGCCAACAGACTCAGTGGCCAACAGCCCTGATGGCCTATTGGCCCTGATGGTCTGTTGACATGACAACCAACAGCCACGATGGTCAACAGACGTGATGGTCAACAGCCCCAATGGCCAATAGCCGCAATGGCCAACAGCTCCAATGGCCAACAGCTCCAATGGCCAACAGTCAAAATGGCCAATAGACTTGATGGCCAAAAGCACCAATGGCCAATAGCCCCAACGACCAACAGTGCCCTGATGGCCTACAGCCCCAATGGCCAACAGCCCCAATGGCCAACAGCCCCAATGGCCAGTAGACCCAATGGCCAACTGCCCCAAAGGCCAACAACCCCAATGGCCAACAGCTCCGATAGCTGAAAACACCAATGACCAGCAGAGCAGTGGCCAACAAGTCAGGGTTTGCCAAGCCAGCCTGGGGATGCTCTTGGTCAGAACTCCTGGATTTCTAGTCCTGCCTTGCTCTCATGAAGCAGAGAGTGCAGGAAAAGAGTTAAACCCCCACTTCCCTTCCTTTGGAGCCCAGGATGACTCGGAGCCTACAGCTGCTATTTTTAAATCACTGCTGGGGATATGCTGTGGATTTCTCTTAATTGGACATCACTGCTGACTGTAATGAGTCCAAAATAAGACTCTCTTTCTCTTCATTAACTTCCTGCAAGAATTTGGAGGTTGATTTCTTTGCACCAACAATTTTCACTCCCCAGCGGCTGCAGTGCTACAGTGGGATACTGGATTCTTAAACTCATCCCGAGTAATGGGATATAAAATCAAATTCTTTATCCTGGGAAACTGTGATCTGCACTGCCTCAGCCTTGTGCAGCCTGAGGACCTCTGTGACCCTGCAAATTCATCACCTTCTGGGAAACTCAACTCATCCCTGGTGTCCTGGGCTAGTCCAGCTTTATTCTCACCCAGAGCAGGCTCAGCTGGGAGCAAATCAGAGCAGGAGGTGTCCGTGCTGCTCTGCCCTCTCCTTGCACACCACAGCCTGTGCTGCTCCTTCCCCACACCCCTGCCCCTCCTGTACCCAGAAGCGCCGATAAACCCACTCGAGATGCAGATTTAATGTTATCAGGAGATGCAGGGCATGTTTAGCAGGAACTTGAAGGATCATAGCAAGAGGCCTGGATGTAATCCAGGCTGCAGCAGATAAGGAACTGAAAAGCCGCTTCTGCTTCTGCCTCTTTTCCTTTTTCTTTTTTTTTTTTTCCTTTTTCTCTTTTTTTTTTTTTTCTTTTCTTTCCTTTTTTTTTCCCTCAGTGGTTCAAGATTGCAAAGAGGCTGAGAAAGAAGAAAGGGAGACACGGGGCCTGAGCGATAACGGGTGATGGACGTGACGCCATCTCCTGCCCGAGAGTACCAGAGATTGCAAAGCATTGAGAAATCAAACTGACAAGTGGGAACACAGGCTCAGCATAAGAAACGGCGGCTTGTTCCGAGCTCCTGCAGGCCTGGAGAGCTTTTCTGTTCTCCTGACGATGGATTAAGTGGATGTTGGCGATAGATAATTTTGAACTCCTTCTGCTATGTATTCTGGCTTGTCATATCCTGGGGGAGGCCTGGAGCCACAGAGACAGCACCCGGCGTGAGGCTCATGGCCACGAAACTCCTCAAACCTGGAGGAGGGAGTGGGAAAAGCCAGAGCTTGCAAGGCTGGTGACACCAGGGAGCCTTTTTATACCTGGCCAGCCTCAACTGTGGCTTCTCCATGCCAGGGATGGGTGAGGAACCAGGCCAGGATTTCAGCTGGTTTGGCTGCAAAGACTTTGACCTTGGCTAAAAAGTGGCTCGAATTCAGTAGATTCCCCAAGAACCCAGGGGACAGGAACTTTGTCACCCTCGGAGTAGAAATTTCTAGAATGTTTGGGAAAAGAAGTAAACCTGAACCCCAAGCTGCTCAGCCAGTGCACTGGAGGTTGCAACACAGCCAAAAAGTGCTCCCTCCCTGCTGCACCCATCCTGGCTCACTCTCTGTGCCTGAGTTTCCCTCCTACCTCAAGGAAAAATCATTCCTACATCCTGCAGGAATGGAGGAGAAAAGAGAGGTAAATCCCAATATCAGCACAAAGAAAAGAAAAGAAAAGAAAAGAAAAGAAAAGAAAAGAAACCTCCCAGCATGAGGCAGGTGTAATGTTGCCCTGGGGGAAAAACATCCTAATGACAAAAAACATAGAAATGCAATCCTCCTTCCTAATTATTTTGCAGTCCCATGTGTGCAGCACCAGCTCGGATCCAACCCTTGCTCCCAGGAATTTTTTTAAGCCTTTCCTACCTCCCCCTTTTCCCCCATCACTCTGCTCCCCATGGGCTGAGCTCCTCCTGTTGCTGAGCACAGCAGAAGGAGCTGCTCCAAAGGGCAGGGGATGCTCGATGTGCAGATCAGAGCTGGAGGCTCCTTTGAAATTCCCCAGGGCAAAGGAGCGGGGCTGGAACAAGATGCCCCAGCTGAGCCCCTTCCACTTAAAATTGGCCGAGAAATCCGACAGCTTTGATGAAAAATGCCTTCCCTTGCCTTTGATGCTTCTGTCCAAACAGTGTGAGGAACCAGGCTGATAGCACGGCTCTCACCTGACGCAGAGGCAAGGAAAAACACGCCCGGATGGATTTGTGTCCTCTGCTGAACTGGGAGTGAGGAGAGGGAGCATGGAAGTTTAAATTTATAGGTTCTGAGGCAGCCGATGCTGGGAAGTGTCAATAACCCAAGTGAGAAATAGAGATTGAAACGTGAGAGCCCCATCAGTGTAAGTAGCAACTGCTCATCCAGGCACAAACTTAATATTCCTGGGCCAGAAATCCAGGATTGAGGAGAAAATAAAAACATAGAGAGTCATCCCCACACACATCCATAAATGCATAATTCATATCAAACCCTCGAGATTTCAGAGCACCAACGTGTTTTGGGGGGTTTGTGCTGAGTATGAGGTTTGGGTTTAGCTGTTTTATGCCCATTTTCATGGAATAATAGAACAGTTTTGATTGGAAGGGACCTTAAATCTCATTTTGTTCTACCCTCCAGCTGTGGGCAGGGATACCTTCTGCTATGCCAGACCAAGCTGGGTGTGAACACTTTCCTCCACTTGTAAAAAAAAAAGTTTAAATCCCACCAGGATAGAGTTGAAACATCTCAGATTTTTGATTAATCATGAGATCTCCATATGGGATGCCTAATCACCCCATCCCTGGCTGTGCCACCCAGTCAGACACAGGTCTGCCTGCGATACTGATCTCCAATGAACCCTTGAGCACCGGGAGAGATCCAGAAAGCCGAAAGAAAACGAATGTTGTGCCAATATGTGGGAAGGATAAACAAGATGACCTGTGTAATTACAGCCCTGTCAGCCTGACATTGATTTTGGGTGAAATAATGGGATGTCGGCTACGGGACTTGTTTAATAAGGAATTAAAGGGAATAACATAAAAGATGACAATCAACAAGGATTTATGGAAAATAAATCTTGCCCAGCTAAGTTGATATCTTTTTTTGATGAGGTTATAAATTTGGGCTGATAAAGGTGACGTTGTCAGCACAATGTACTCGAGCTCTGGCAAGGTTGGGTCCTGCGTGTCATCTTGATTAAGAAACTGGGAGGGCAGGAAATCACCATGGCAGAAATTAGATGGATTAAAAACTGCCTGGTTGACAACTTCCAAAAGGCACCTCTTGGAGTGGGAATCGACAGAGCCTGATGCTCCCACTGAGTGCCAGGGCCGGCTGCTCCAGCTGACATTTCTATCAATGACCTGGAAGAAAACATCCCATCACCCCTGATAGAGTCTGCAGCTGACACCAAGAGCAGGGCAGTGGCAGGGGAGGAAGAGGAAAGGGCATCAATTCCAGAGGCATCTTAATAAAGGGATTCAGCAGCTCTGGAGAAGGGAGAGGCTTCCCTTGGCAGCAGGGATGGGAGAGGGGCTGATGGCAGAATGAGAACAGAACCATGGAATCCCAGAATGGTTTGGGTCAGAAGGGACCTTAGAAATCATCCCATTCCACCCCCCACAGGGAGTAATTCCTTCCAATATCCCATCCATCCCTGCCCTCTGGCAGTGGGAAGCCATTCCCTGTGTCCTGTCCCTCCATCCCTTGTCCCCAGTCCCTCTCCAGCTCTCCTGGAGCCCCTTTAGGCCCTGGAAGGGGCTCTGAGCTCTCCCTGGAGCCTTCTCCTCCCCAGGTGAGCACCCCCAGCTCTCCCAGCCTGGCTCCAGAGCAGGGGGGCTCCTGCCCTCGGAGCATCTCCCTGCTTTTCAGGAAGAAAGCCCTCTTTTCAGACAGAAAACCCTCTTTTCAATCTTTTTGGTATGAAAAGATAGAAATTCCAGGGTATTTTGCAGCACAGCTGCTTTGGTTCCCCCTGTAAAAGCCATACAAGACCCTGCTCCACTTCCTCTCTGCTCTTCTCCCTCAACCTCAGCTCATTCCTCACGCATTTTGCAGGATTTCAAGGAATTGCAGCTCTTAGATGCTATTGCAAATCCCATGAGGCACCTGGCTGAACCTTTAGGCTTCCAACTATATTAAAAACGTGTCCTGAAGTGACTTCCCTGAGCCAAGCACTGTGGGACTGGCTCTGCATCGGGAGGGCTTCAGGCAACGTGCATCCAATTCAATGCTCTCTCCCTGCTCTTTTTTCCAGGGTTCTGTCCTTCCTTGGGGAAAAAATCCTTCTTGTAAGCCCCAGGTAGCAGAGCTGCTGTGGTTTTGAAGCTGCCTCGTGTGATTTCTGCCAACACCCAGCACATGACACTCCAGGGCTCTCCACAGTGAGCATTTTATTGCTTCCAGAGTGGGTGTTTTTCTGCTCCTCTAATCCAATGCCTGAGAATAATGGACAGATTTCAACCAAAGGAATTTAATTCTGCTCCTACTCCTTTCAGATCAGAGCCTGTGTCAGTGGGGTGCTCCTACAACAAGAGACTATTCCAGCTTATCCAACACCTGGCAAGTTCTCAACCTGAAGAACTGGTTTGGGCTCCAGTGATTGCTGCTCCACGGCACATCTTAATGGAGAGCCACAGCTGTGCCTGGCACCTGCAGGAGAAGGTCTGAAAGCATTTGGTATCAAAAAAGCACACTGGAAAACTTTGTGGAGCTCTGGGGTCAGTTCGAATTGGAAAACCCACATCAGTTCCTGTGGTTTGGAATTACTGAGCTGAGAGAATTTTCATCCAGCTGTTTCCATCCACGAGAAAAAGCCAGAGACACTTGCACCAGTGGTGAATGAAGTTCCCAGGCCCATGGAGCATCATCAGGCACTGCACCAGACCCATATTCAGACAAAAATATAAAAAAATCTCCTTTTTTTTTTTTCTTTTTTTCATTTTTCCATTGCAAGAAAGCCCTGGGACCAAACTGTCCTTCAGACCAAAGTCCCTCCTGACACCAGCTCACAGCAGCCCTTAAATCCACCCCCTGACACCTTTTTTCCCTCTAATTATTGTTTGCATTTCCCTGCTGTGGCCAGGCAGAAGGGAATGAAAGCCAGGAATTCTATTTCCTTGCCAAAACAGCACATCTTCCCTTCTCCTGCCCTGAGCAAGCATCCAGCTCTCTTTAACTGCAGCAGAAGCTCCCCAGGCCTGGCCAGAGAGGTAACCTGAGGATGCTCAGAGTGTCACTGCAGATGACACATGCCTCTCTCTCAGGATGTGGGATAATGAGCTTCTCTGTGGTCTCCCAAGGCAGGAATGTGCTTATGGCACGAGGGGAGATTTATAGAGTTTTTCTTTAAAATCTGTCAGCTAATAATAGCCGTGGCTGGGCTGGGGTGAGCTGGGCTCACACACAGGTATAAATCAGGGGTGCTCCCGGGCCCTGCCAGCATTTCCTCCCGTTTGGACACCAAGGAGATCATATCCTGAGCAAACCAGTGCACCAAAGACAGGAGAATAAGAAACATCCCAGCCACGTGACCAAAACACTCTCTTACATATCCCAGTGATCCCCTTGTGCTTCCCTGCCACAGCACCCAGCCCAAATCAATGGGATCTTCCTGCACACCTGATGTTGTTTCCCAGGGCAGGGATAGCCTGGGAACAAGAAGTTATCCGTGCCTGGAATTATTCATTTTCACCCTACCAAGTGACCCATACATCTTGTCCTCCACCAGCGAAAAAAGTCAATGAAATGTTTCCTGTTGTCCCCTGGAACCCCACTGCCTTGAACAGCACCAATGCCCAAAAGAGAATTTTTTTCCAAACAAAATAAATGCACAGCATTTATTATTTTTTGTCAGTGGGGGTCTGAATAAAATAGCTAACAGGTTCCAGAGGGATGTATCCTGTTAATTCCACTCATGATAAACGTCTTTAAAATGCCACTGGTGCCTGGAGCACTGATGAGTTTCCAGGTTTGCTGATTTGTGGACCGTGGGCCAGGCTCCCAGTGGAGCCCATTAGGTGGCCCAGAGACAAGCCCTGGATGCAGAGCCATGATGTGCATCCACACCAGGCAGAGCTCAGAAGCATTCCTGAGCAATCCTGGGCACTCCCCAGCTCCCACAGCATGGCTGAGGTTTGTGAACAGCTCCTGCCTTTTTCTCTTCGTGCCACACTGGGGAAGAGAAGGGACAGACACTGATCTGTTCCCTCTGGTGTTCAGTGACAGGACCTGAGGGAACGTCCTGGACTCGTGACGGGGGGAGGTTATTTTGGGCATCAGGGAAAGGTTCTTCCCCAGGGAATGTGCTCAGCCCCGAGGCTGCCAGAGCTCCAAGACACAGGGTGGGATTGTTGGAGTGTCCTGGACAGGGTCAGGAGCTGGACTGGATGGTCCTTGTGAGCCTCTTCCCGCTCAGGATATTCCAAGACTCTGTGATTATTTTAGTGTGGAGCTCAAGGTGTGATGCTGTCCTACAGAGCCAGGCTGGGAGAGCTGGGGGTGCTCACCTGGAGAGGAGAAGGCTCCAGGGAGAGCTCGGAGCCCCTTCCAGGGCCTAAAGGGGCTCCAGGAGAGCTGGAGAGGGACTGGGGACAAGGGATGGAGGGACAGGACACAGGCAATGGCTTCCACTGCCAGAGGGCAGGGAAAGATGGGATATTGGGCAGGAATTGTTCCCTGGGAGGGTGGGCAGGCCCTGGCACAGGGTGCCCAGAAAAGCTGTGGCTGCCCCTGGATCCCTGGCAGTGCCCAAGGCCAGGCTGGACACGGCTTGGAGCAGCCTGGGACAGTGGGAAGTGTCCCATGGCAGGGGGTGGAATTGAACGATCTCTAAGGTCCTTTCCCACCCAAACCATTCTGGGATTCTGTGATTCGCAAATGTAAATGCAGATTTCCAAACGAGCCTTTTACCCCAAACTCTCGGGCAGCAAAGCCTCCCCGGCAGCTCCAGACAGAATGCAATGGGTCACATGTTCCATTCTCTTTCATTTCCACTCATTAATTCCATCCACTGGAAGCAAAACCCCAGCAAATGTGGGGAATGCTTTCAGCCACCCAGCACCTGGGTGACGAGAAAGTCAGCTCCTTTCCAATCCAAACCATTCTATGATTCTCTTATTTGATCTGGGGAGGAAGAACCAGGGCATGAACAGGCTCTGCATTTTTCCTCAAGTCACCCCCTTGCCATGGAGCATCTCACCCCTTCTTCCTACCCCTCACCTACTGCCTCCCAAAACTCCTGCAAGCTGCACCTCAGGGCTCTGGTTCCTATTTCCTGCCCAGGTCATGCATTTTTTGCAAGTCCATCTCAAGAGTCCCCAGCGTAATGTCCTCGTGTCCATCATGTCCACTCATTTCTGCTCCGGGTGGTTTTATCTCTTCCTGCAGGGCCAGCCCGGGCTCGGTGGTGGACTGAGTAATTCAATAGGTTTGCAGATCTGTCTCGAGTCAATTTTAATTCTATTTAAAGGACAGTCGATAGGAGCCTCTCTGGAGGGTTCTGAGCAGGAATTTCATATTGCGCTGAATATGCGCTGAATGCCCCGGCCGGCAGGGAAGGAATTTCAGCTTCAATGAGACAGAAAGGATGGCTTGGGAAGCATTCTGAAACCTTCCTCTTTTTAGCTATTTTAGGCTCGGCCTGAGAGCCTCAGAGCAGTCTCAGGAAGAGGCCAGGCAGGAGATGGTTCCCGATGTGATTTTTGTGCAATGCTTTGCTTGCCTGATGCTCAGGAGGCACAAATCATCCTCTTCTTAAACATCAGCAACCAAAAGTCCTCTCTGATGCCAGATTTTCACCACTGAGGTTTGGGGGAGGTGACACCCAGCAAAAAGGAGATCTCCTCCCAAAAGAGGAGATCTGAGCAGCTCTACATGACCATTCCAACCTGCTCTACTTCCCTGTTTGCCATAAAACACAGGGCAACGTCCCAGATTAATAAAGAAGGAAAGCTTTCAATGCTGCTGCTTCTCTAAAACGTTCCCTTAAGTGCAGGATGAGATGTTCGAGCACTAAGATGCCATTTTTATGCAACTTAATAAAAGGGAAAAATGATATCACCGCTGGAAAAAACAGAATGCATGCAGGGGAATTGGATTGCTTCACTTTACCCTCAGATCAATCCCAAGATCATGTGGCACAGGCACAGGGGGAGTTCTCAGGACTGCAAGAAACCTCAAGGAAAGCTTTGGTCAGGCATTTTTAGGGGAGACAAATCCCATGGACCTAGAGGGAAATATTTTCCCAGACAAAGCAGGAAAAAGCTCCAGTCCCATCAAATAAACCTGAAAATGGTCATCCACATGAGGAATGTGGGACAAATCCACTCACCTCACATCAAGGTGATGGCAAGACAGGGGTAAAACCCCTCTGGATTTTCCAGGGGGATGGGGGGGGCCCTGTTGATGCTCCCACTGTTTTTATGGCACTTCCAGGGACTGGCTCCCATGGCGGGGAGCATCCAGCCGACTGCTCCAAATGAAATTGTCCGTTCCCTGCTGGAGATAATTAACGTATATCAAAGAGGAATTTAGCTGGAGTGGCTATTTCAGTCCCACGCTGCCTTCTCCCTCACTTTGGGTTTGTTTTCGAAATTGCACATAAAGTGCAACTGCGGCACATTTACTTTTCTATTATGCCTCCGAAATTAAGTTAGATGGCCCTAATAATAGCATTGCCTTTAAAATAACGTTGTGTTTAAAGAACAAACTCTCCAATGTCGCCGGCGCAGCAGATTTGTCTTATGCTTAATTTCCACTTGCTGTTGTATTATTAGACATTAACATGATAGTTTTGTTTAATCTCTGGCTCCGTCGCCCATGGCTGACTCCGAACCGATCGCTCGCCCCTGTTGATGAAAGTCCTAATTCATCCTTGTTAGTGCAATTAGGAGCAAATTGGATCACGGTGCCTCTTCCCACAAAAGGTCTGGGAGAGGGCGAGGCTCTCCCCCGAGAGGTGACGCCGGCTCTGGGCTGCAGGAGGATTAGGCAGCCCCTGGAAAGGTGATGGGGATAAATTGATTGAGACTCTGGGAAGGTTTGAAGTGGGTTTTGATGGATTTTGTTGCTCTTTTCCCAGCATGGAGTGGATAGGAATCCATCCCTAACACCCAGCGAAGGTCAGCAGCATTTTGAGGTTGTTTTGAGCACACCCATGCATTTGGAAGAAATAGGAAAATAACGAGATTATTTTTTTCCGAAATCCAAGTCCTCCAAAGCTCTCAGGAAAGTGGCTCTGGTTTCTTTCCAGCAATTTCTCTCTATGGGGAACTTTCTCCCAGCCATGGACATGAACACAGTAAGGAGAAGGAGCTCTCCAACTGTAGCACCAAAACCAGGTGGGTGTTCACAGAGTGGTTCCCTCCACACCTCCTCTTTCCCTCCCTTCAAGCTTTCCTGGGTTCAGTTAAAATCCCCACATCCATGACCACATGGAGACCTTGGGATTGCTTTGGGTGTTGCTTCCCATCCTGCTCAACACGGAACCTGCTGCAAAGTCCACTGAAAAAAACTTGTGGGATCATCAAATCTTGGGAAGTTTTGCAAAACCTAAGCTCATAATCCTTTATGTTCAGGATATCAACTTTATATTCCAGACTTTTGGTAGGAAAAGAGGGAGTTAAAGGTAACCAAGCAGGAATTCCTGTGGCTCTCACCCCACCTGGGTGAGTGCCTTCCTGCGTCTCACAAAGTGAATTAAGCTAAAGCAGACAAACGAACTTTCACTGCTTAATGAAATCGATTCCTCCTGGGTACAGCCAGCAAAGGCACAAAAGGTTTCATTCCAGAGGAGATTAAATAACTTGAGTTTCTTTCCCCAGAAAAAAAAAGCAGTCAAAGGAGGGTTTGATGGAAGTTTACAAACCAGGGATGGGGTAGAGAGGACAAAATGATAATCCTCATTTCTGCAAGTTTCCATTTAAAAAGGAGTTGGCACTGGATAAAATTAGCAAGGCATAGGTTTAAAGAAAATAGTTGTTGAACTGTAGAACCCATTTCCAAAAGATTTTTTCAAAATCCAAACTACAGATGAACTGAAAATGAAGGATTGGGCAAACTCAGGGGAAATAATTCATTCCAGCATTAAATGCACGATTTTTTATTCACAGAATAAGCTATTATTTTTATTATTAATTATTATTAGTGTTGTTGTTGTTACTGTATTGTTGTTTATGTATAACTTGCAGATGCAATCATGGCATGGGGAGTGTTTATTTAGGACTATTTCCTATTACTACTAGGAGTAATTTATTCAGAATACTTCTGTATGTACATTAATCAATCTTCCCACCATTGCTTGCAATCACCAAGACCAGATCTGGTCCCTCTGACAAACCCTGACAAATTCCACAAAGGGGAATGTGGAACCAGCACACATGGACATGCAGGTCCAAGGATCCCAAAAAAAATAATGTATTGGGATGATTAAGCCAATAAATGCTTGGGGCAGGAGCCAGTGATTTGAAATTGTTCAGGATTGTTAAGTGTGTTGTAGTGCAAACATCCCTCTCCCCCAAAACAGGCATTTCCTGACAAGTTTGGGACATTTCCCAGGCTCCACATTGGCTGTGTTGCTACTTTACAATCTTTGGGATTTGGGCACCATTCTTTTATTCCCATGGCTTGTACCATGATGGGTGCTGGGACACTGACCTGGAGAGCCAAAAAAAGGAGCCGCTCCCCACAGGATTTGCAGATATCCCCACCTGGAGGAGGCAGCTGGTACCACCAAACCCAGGCCAGCTCTCAGCACATCAAACTGGGGAAATCACAGTGGCAACAGCAAAAACAGACTGGAATTTATGGAGAGACTCCCCTTCCCTCCACTCCCAGCTCTTCTCACGCTGTTCTGTAAATCAGGGGTTGTTCCCACTGCCAGGGCTCGAGACAAAGACACCAGCACTCCGTACCCATGTGACAAAAGCCTTTTATCCTGGCGCACGCCCTTTATAGAGAGAGTTTGGAGTTCCCAGGCAAACACAAATGATTGGTTGGGAGCTTGGATTGCTCAATTCTCTGACCAATGGCTTCTGCAGCTTAGGATGGAACTCATTGGGTAAAATCCCTGTTTGTGTTTGAATCTATCCTGTCATTGTTCACCTAGGGGCCCGTTTATCAAACCAGGCTGCTTGAATCAAATCTCTTCTTTATGGCTGAATCAATTATATAATTAATATAAGCCAGCTTTTACTGCGACAGTTATCCACACCAAGAACTCCAACAAGAACTCCACAAACCCTCAGCTGCCCTCACCCACAAATTCCCCCTGTTTTGTGCTGGCATTTCTGTCCTTAGCCAGGGAGAGGAAACCACGTGTGCCCTCAGCAGCCACGAGTGTGTCCTGCTCATCCCTCAGGGATGGCTGAAGAGGCTGGAGAAGCTGAACGGGGAGAGATATTTCCATGGAGCAATCATGGTGGGGAGGCAAAGCTTGGACAGTACTTGGATGGCCGTTCTCCAAGGAATTGTGTGGCAAAATCAGCCAGAAATAAAACCCTGCTCAGTTTGGGACAGAGGGTGAAATTCCCAGCTGGGTTCACTCAGGATGCTCCGTGCTCCTGGTGTTGTGTGATCCAGGAAAGGGGAGGCTGCTGCGTGTCCACGTGTGCTGGACCTCAAAATGGTGACTTTTCTTTTCTTCCTCTTCTTTGGGAGAGGAAGGGCAGAAGGGGATGCAAAAAGAAGGGCAAAGAAAGAGCTGGAATGGGTTTTGAGGGAGCAGAAACCCTGATCTCCCAGTGTGTCACCAACTGGCACGTGGCAGGGCGGGGCAGTGTCATCATGAGGATCCAGATACCCCTTTTTGGGGTTTTTTTGGGTTTTTTTGCTTTTTTTTATGTTCCAGCCAGTTTTTCCTTGCAGAGCTCACAGTGTGCTTGGTGAAGCATTAACTGGATTTGATGGGCTGGGGAAAATAGACTTGGACAGTGAAGGGTGGAAGGGAAAGCCCCATGAATAAATGCCCTGTTGTCACAGTCCTATTAACCTCTCCTCAGTCTAATCCTGTCCTTAATTGACTTTATTCTGATTATAGTCTTGATAGGCCTGTATCAGCCTGGGAAGGTGGGGTGGGAAGTGGATGTGAAAAATACAGAGTGAGCTGGAGGAGAGCAAAACAGAGGAGCAGCGAAATGCATCCCCTGGTGTGCCTGCAAGGAAACGGAAATAAAAACTTCCCAGAAAGGCTAAAAAAGAAACCTCCACCCCAGCAAACCACAAGCTGCTGTTGTAATAATTAAGAGGCTTTAAACTGTTCATTTAAAACAGATGAAAATCCCATCTGCAGGTAACGTGGAGATGGAGCTCGATGCCTAATCAGCCAAACCCTTGGAAAAGCAACATCCCCCCGTCTGTCTGCAATCAGAGCTGGAGCAGAGGCTGCCATTCCTTGAAGTGGCTCTCAGCGAGGGTTCTGTAATTGTCTCGGCAAAAAGTGAGAGTTCCCCCTAGTGCAGAGCAATAAATCAGGGATAATAATAACTCTTTCCAAAATAATCCTCAGGCAGCAACAAAATCCAGCGGAGAAGGTGGTTTGGAGTCAAAATGTGGCACCTGGATCCCAGGGTTCATTGGGTCTATAAATACCCCGAGCCCTCCCCTGCCCCTGCTCCTGCCATAATACATTGTTATTAGCAGCACTCAGTTAAAGCTTTCTGATTTTTGTAAATCTAATTATTTCCTGGCTCTTTCTCGTGCTGTGATGCTTTTCCCACCATCACCCCATGTGTTGGGCCTTGCACAGCTGGTGCTGAGCTCCCAAAGTTCATTGTGTGAGGGGAGGCTGGGCACGCTCCAGGGCTGCCCTGGGGGCTGGGAGCTGCTTTGGCAAAGCTCAGCTCAGCCACTCCAACAGGTCCTTGGGCTGCAGCAGCTGCTCCTGCAAGGCTGAGCTTAGAGCCAAACCCCCTGGGATGTGTTTGAGGATTTGTGTCATGGTGGCAGCCCAGGGGTGACATGGGCTGAGCTGAGGGATGCTGTGAGGTCTGAGAGTGCAGCCAGAGAGACAAACCCGTGCTGGGACCATCCCCCAGTGTGGGGAGGGGGAACCCTGCCCTCTGCCCCGCTCAGGTGAGACCCCACCTGCAGAGCTGAATCCCAATTCAGAGCCCCCAGCATCAGGACAGTGTGGAGCTGCTGGAGAGGGTCCAGAGGAGGCCACAGAGACGCTCCAAGGGCTGGAGCCCCTCTGCTCTGGAGCCAGGCTGGGAGAGCTGGGGGTGCTCACCTGGAGAGGAGAAGGCTCCAGGGAGAGCTCAGAGCCCCTGCCAGAGCCTAAAGGGGCTCCAGGAGAGCTGGGGAGGGACTGGGGACAAGGGATGGAGGGACAGGACACAGGCAATGGCTTCCACTGCCAGAGGGCAGGGATGGATGGGATATTGGGCAGGAATTGTTCCCTGGGAGGGTGGGCAGGCCCTGGCACAGGGTGCCCAGAGCAGCTGTGGCTGCCCCTGGATCTCTGGAAGTGTCCAAGGCCAGGCTGGACAGGGCTTGGAGCAGCCTGGGACAGTGGGAGGTGTCCCTGCCCATGGCAGGGAGTGGAACTGGATGAGCTTTAAAATTCCTTCCACCCAAACCATTCTGGGATTTTGTGATCCTACTTGTCATCTGCTGGATGATCCCTCAAACCAAGAGGCCCTGCCCAGACGTGGCTCACAAATCCCTTTTGAGCAGTGGGATGCTCTGCAGCTCTGGGCTGGACCCCTCTGCCTCCCCATGCTTTGCTCTGCACCCCAAAACTCCCAGGTGCCCTTGGCAGGGCTGTGTGACACCCCCACTGCAGCACTTGTGCTTTTATTCCCTTCCCACCCCTTTACCTCAGCCAGCAGAAAATGCCCAGAGCTGCCATCAATTTATTTTTCCTTATTTACATATTTCCATTCCCACCAGTTCCATTCCCAACCAGCAAATGTTGCCCAGCTGACTCTGGTTCCGTGGAGCTGCTCATGAATCACCTGGAACTGAAACTTTGGAGTTTTGTACCTTTGAGCCAAAAAATTCCAGCCTCCCCAGGGTTTGCAAGCTGTTCACTTACTCCAGCATTCCCAGTCTGGTAGAAACTACGTGTTAAGGACACTACTGGAGCTATCTCCAGATAAGAAAATAAGTCTAGGGACCAGAAAGGTATTAAAACCTCAGAAAAGCCTAGGGACCAGAGACACATGAAGCCTTCCACCCTGAGAGACATTATGGATTCAAGCAACATGGTTACTGACTGCTTTACCCCAATACAGAGAAATTACAACCAAAATGCAATCAGGACAGCTTTTTCTTCCACTTTCTTGAACCACATGTTAGATGCCAATTATGTATTTGTCCTGGTTTAGGGCAAATTTGGGAGAAAATCTCTGAATGGGGTCCCTTTAGGAAACAGATTCAAGCAGTCCCTCCCCCAGCTGATTCAGGGAAATATTTCCTTGGAGAGAAGTGGAAAAAAACCTGTTTATTTAACAGGCAAAGCACTTCCCAGCACAAAAATGAACAATAGTGAACAGCAAAACCTCTCGCTGCTCCGAAGAGATGACAAATTCAGACTGTCCCTATCGTGGGGTGCAGCCTGGCTCACTCAGTCTGTTCTCAGTCCCTCCAGAGCTGGGAAATGTCACAGCCCAGGTGAGCCACAGGTGTGAGCTCCTGGTGCTCCTCTGGGCTTTCAGTCCAGAGCAGCTTTGAACAATTCCAAGAAAAAGGAAAAAATAAAAACCACAGTCTAGGGAGCTTCTCTGCCTCAGCCAGCCAGAAACTAACCAAGAGCCAAGGAGAGCTCTCTGCTGCTGTGCACTGCAGCCAGCACAGTCTGTGTGAAGGATGTGGGGAGCCAGGGCAGTCTGTGATAACAAACTCTGCACCTCTGCTCTCCCCCTTCACTCCTGGAACCAGCCCTAAAGCTGCACAACTCAACACCCAACACCAAGAGAACAGCCAGCTGGGGACACAAGCACCATAAAGTCACCCCAAGACATGTTTGCTCTCCCAAAACCTGCTGTGAGTCCTGCTCAGGCAATCCTATCCTGATGTCCTCGTGGAGCTGGATCACAGAGGTCACTCCATGGCATGAGTGACATCCCTGCCATATCCCTTTAATCCACCCTCTCCAATAGGAAAGCAATGCTTTTTCCACAGGAGAATGAAAAATAGGTGAATAAAGGCATGGAGAATGAAGTCTGAGGTTTTCATTTGGAACATTGCAGCTGTGTAATGATTGATGTAGAACTTGGGAAAAATCTGGGGAGTTTTGAGGTCTTGGGGATCTAAATCAGCCTCTGCAGGAAATAATGGCACTGTCAGAGGAGTGCCAAAGCCACTGATTCCTGGTGGCTCTTTTCCTTGCTCCTGCCAGCAGGTTTGGCCTTTTCCTTTGCTCTCCCAAAGGTCACAAAACACCAGGTCAGGCTTCCAGGAAGACAAGAATTCAGGCTGGAAAGAATTTCCAAATCAGAGTGGTGTGAGCACAATGTATAGGACTGGGTGAGGTTTCCCCTTGGAGAGATGCTGATGTGGGGAATTTTGTTTGTGTATTGGGAGAACAAACCTGAGAGCTCAGGAAGGGAAGTTTGAGATCAAGAGACCCCAAAAGAAGCTTCTCAAGTGTGTGTTGTTCCCATAAAATTCTCTCTATAAGTTCTGGAAAGCGAACTAACCCCAAAAAATGGCAGTTTTGGCTTGTTTGCAACTTTCCACCATATTAAATGAACAATTTATGAATTGAATGTTTGGGTTCTCCTTTGATTCATAATTCCTTGTAAACAAAAACTGGGTTCTCTGATGTTTTCTTCCTCTACTCCATTGCTTCTAAAAGAAATGGCATAAAAAGTAAAGGTATAATAGAAAAAGTCCCCCCACCACCTTGAAGGAAATCCATAAGCAACTAAAACTTGATTGTTTTTCACCAAAACAGTGTTGCAAAAACTCTTCCACACAGCAAGGTGCTCTTTTTTTTCCTCACTTCTAATCCGAATTTCAGCAAAACAATTCCCAGCCCTTCATTTTCAGCTGGCCACAGATTGAAGTTGCTCCTGGCATTAGAATTCACAGCAAAGCAGCCCTGAAATCAAACACTGCTGCTCTGCTCTGGGATCTCCTTCACCCTCTCTGCATTCCCCACCTTGTGTAAATCAATCCTCTCAGCTCCCTGTAAATAGAATCACTTCAAAACACTGAAATAACTCCACACGTTCTTTCTTTTCCTTCAAAAAAAAAGGAAGAAAAATCAGAACCAATAAGGGAATGAATAAGGAAATACAAACTAATCTGGATTTTTCTTTTGAGCTTGCTGGTTTTCTCCTCACCCAAGTGTTGGGTGGCTGAAAGCATTCCCCACATTTGCTGGGGTTTTGCTTCCAGTGGATGGAATTAATGAGTGGAAATGGAAGAGAATGGAACATGTGACCCATTGCGTTTTGTCTGGAGCTGTCGGGGAGGCTTTGCTGCCCGAGAATTTGGGGTAAAAGGCTCGTTTGGAAATCTGCATTTACATTTGCAAATCTGCATTTGTATTTGTAAGTCACAGAATCCCAGAAGGACTCGGATTGGAAAGGACCTTCAAGCCCATCCAGTGCCACCCCCTGCCATGGGCAGGGACACATTCCATTATCCCAGGGGGTTCCAAGCTCTGTCCAGCCTGGCCTTGGGCACTTCCAGGGATCCAGGGGCAGCCACAGCTGCTCTGGGCACCCTGTGCCAGGGCCTGCCCACCCTCCCAGGGAACAATTCCTGCCCAATATCCCATCCATCCCTGCCCTCTGGCAGTGGAAGCCATTCCCTGTGTCTTGTCCCTCCATCCCTTGTCCCCAGTCCCTCTCCAGCTCTCCTGGAGCCCCTTTAGGCCCTGGCAGGGGCTCTGAGCTCTCCCTGGAGCCTTCTCCTCTCCAGGTGAGCACCCCCAGCTCTCCCAGCCTGGCTCCAGAGGGTCTCCAGTCCTTGGAGAATCTCCATGGGCTCCTCTGGATTTGCTCCTGCAGCTCCACATCCTCCCTGTGCTGGTGGCCACCCCAGCTGTTTGGGGTGACAATTCCCAACCCGAACTGATGGAGGTGCCCCACCCCAAAGGGCGAATCCACATCTGGGGATTTGAGGTGTTGGTGTGAGCACATCCCGGCCTCAGCTCCCTTAGCCTCCATCTTTCTTTTTCGGAGAATTTTTGGATTGTGCAAGAGGCTCCTCTTGGCGAGGGAGGGCTCGTCAGAGACAAAGGAGGAAATGATCAAACCCGGCGGCTCCTGCCTCTTGTCTCCGGCACTCGGGCGCTTTGGCAGCGCTGCGCTGCGGAGAGCCGGCCTTAAACAAAAGCTAAACACTGTCAGTGGGGGAGCAGAGCAGGAGCTCTCTGAAATGCAAATTCCTTCTCGAGAGCAGCCGGCTTTGAACGCAGGGATCCTGCTGACTCACGCTTCGGAGCTGGGGAGAGATGCTGCTCCTTCACCCCCTGCATCCATCCTGCTCCTTCATCGCATCCATCCTGCTCCTTCACCGCCTGCAACCATCCTGCTCCTTCATCCCATCCATCCTGCTCCTTCATCCCACCCATCCTGCTCCTCCCCTCCCAGGGACGTGGCCCTGCCCCCTGTGCAGGTCAAGGGGACACACCCATGGGTGAAGGTGTGTCCATGGGGACAGCACCCACAGCCCAGGGAGGATTTTCCCTGCACAGTCACCAGCTGCTCTCCCAACAGGACAGGGTTAGCAGAGTCTGGCAGGGTGGAGGATTTAGCCACGGAGCAGCAGGAATTTAACCCTTGATACCCCAGCAAACTCTTCAAATCCCTTTCCTCACCTGTCACTCCTTCATTTTCCCTTCCCGTCTCGCGGTTGTTTCCGAGCTCAGCATCCCTCCAGCTCAATTAGGGTCGAGACCACAGCAGTTATTTCCATTTGCCAGCGGATCCTGCACGTTTCCAGGACAGGGGGAGCAGGACTGGCTGCTGTTTGCACAGCAAGGTGAAGGCTGAGGGCAGCAGGGGGCCGGGGCTTGGATCCCTTTCCATAAGGACTCTCATTTTCCGCATCCCGCAGTCCCAAGCACGAGCGTGTGAAGCTGGCACCGCAGAGCCACCGAGTTCACAGGGGGCAGAACCCAAATCACTGCCTTTTTCTGTCTTTCCTTTTGCTTTTAAATCTCCCTCATTATTTTCAAGGGCAGACTGCAAACTTTGGCCGCTCAGAGCCGATTTCCGAAGGCATTTCCAGCCCTGTGTCCGTGCTTTGAGGGGCAGGACAGTCCTGATTGAGCTGCAGCACCGTGACCCAACACATCTGCAAATGCTCTCCCCTACGCTGCCTGTGCACGTGAGGCTCACAATAGGAGTTTGTTTTCTCCCCCCAACCTTTGTAATATTGTTTTATCTATATATTTATTAATATAAATCAATTAAGACCTGCAGGGAGGCTTCAATCCTATGCAAAAGTCTTCCTAAGTGATGGGGAGGTCCTGACACCTGCCCACAGACCCCACTCAGACCGAGATGGGGTGAGACACCTCCAAGACCTTAATTAATGAATTAATTGGGTGAGCGATCCCCATCTCAGCCCACCCCCAGATTAACACCCCGGGATCTGAGCTGCTCCTGGGTGGGGTATTCAAAATGCAGCCATGGAATGACAGGCAGAGCCCTGATGGAAATACCGTGGCTGGCAGCGATGTCGAGCTCCAGGGGCAGAATGGAAAGTCAGATTTTATTTCTAATGCGCTTCTTCTCTAATAACCACTTTTTTTTCCCCTCATTGCTTTTCATCTGAAAACACTGGTGTGCTGCACCAGCAGCAGCTGATCAAGACTTCACACGTCCTGCTCATTATTCCCTGCTTCACACGAGGGGAAACGAGGAGGATTTATAGCACCCAGTTTTGCAGAAGTGTTGCCCAAAGTGCAATACCCGGCGTGTGTGCTCTGGGAAAGCCGCAGCTGTGCCGGGGCTGAGGCTGCCAGAGGAGACGCTTTATGGGGGCAGATAAAATCTTTTATTAGACCAACTGATCTAGAGAGGAGAGCAGACAGGTTTTAGGTGCACAGACCAGGTTGTCTGCACAGTATCATGCCCAGGCTGGCTCCACCTCCCCAAACCCCAGGCGTGCAGGGCTGAACTAAACCAGCCCCTTTGAAAAGTCTACAAGCTCCAGCACTGCCAAAGTCCAAAATCCTGCCTAAATCCTTCTTTGGCACCTCTGGCTGACCAAAAAAAAAAATCTCCACCATGTGATTTTTGTCATTTTTCCCTGTATCCCAATTTTTTTAATCTCTGCTGCCTCCATTTTTGTAGAACCCAGCTCGCAGAAAGCGATGCTGATGGGCAGAGAGCAGAGGGACACCTCGGGCCCTGGAGCCCCAGGCAATGAGGGCAGTGAGGAAATGGTGAGACTGGGAATTCGGAGTGGGCAGGCTCGTGGGATGGGATTCCTGGAGTGACACCCACGGGCACATGGTCTGGTGTCCCTGTGGGTGTTTGGGCGGCTGTGGATGATGAAGAGCGAGATGCACAAGGCTGAAATCATGTTCTTGTGCTTTCGTGCATTTTTCCACTTCCACCACTTCCAGCCCTGCCAATTCCCACCGAAAACACCCACAGCCCTGTCCCAGACATACCCCAGACCCACGGTCTCAGAAATAAAGTATGGGCTGCCATGTGGGCTTTAACCATTTCCCTCCCCTCCCCTCCCCTCCCCTCTCCTCTCTCTTTTCCTCTCCTCTCTACACCCTTTTGCCCCCCCCCAATTATTTATAACTGCATCAACCTCATCACTAAGATTTCTCTTTTTTTTTTTTTTTTTTTTC
>VWZS01001730.1:171329-189685 GCA_013397075.1 Rhabdornis inornatus
TTTTTTTTTTTTTTTTTCCAAAAAATAACAAATAAGAGTTGATCCTGCCGGGAATTCGTAGTAATTGTAGTAACCTGATAACAATTTCTAGCAATTAGCACAATACTAATTCACTCATTTACTGAGTAACGTCTCGTCTGTGTTTATGGGGGCTGTGCCGAGTGTAAATATCTTACTCACTGTGGTGGCTAATGAAAATTTAGTAAGAACCTTTTTTTTTTTTTCAAATGTTTATTCATTTTAAGCTATTCTTGGTAATCACGTGTGAATAAGGAGTAATTGCTTGACTTTAGGATGGTAATTAGGAAGTACTAAGTCATTGTTTTCTTCTCGAGAGCGGATGGTTTGTTTAAATGTGCATCTGCTCTCCCAGCACTAATTCAACCTGCCAGCCCCTCATCCTGCTCTCTGCAAACGGGATTTTCCCGGGATGGATGGGCTGGAGCAGCCGGGGGTCGCGCAGAGGTGTCCAGGTGGGAGCAGAACTGCTCCATTCGTGTTGTCATGACCCTCCCTTGGGTCCCGGGGCCAGAACGGATCCATCAGCATGCAGGGCAGGATTTGCATCTGCTAATCAGAGCCAGATCCCGGGAAACAACTTCCAATAAAAGAATCCCATTACAGAGCAACCAGCTGTGAAATACTGTACCTGTGTCGCACCCTGCAAACCTGCAGCCTCCTCGCTCCCTGCCAGGGAGGTGGGAGCGTCTCCTGAGCGTGCAGATGGGGAAGGAAGGGGCAGGGAATGAAATAAAAATGGGATTTTATATGCACGGGCAGGACTGGGGAGCCCGCACCGCTCCATCCTCCCGGGACGGGAGGGATGCTCAGGGGAAGCTGAAGCAAAATGCAATTTTTTTTATTTTTTTTTTTTACCCCAAAGACCCCTAAATCAGACAGAAAATACTTATCCAGCCAGAAAATATTCATCCAGCCAGAAAATACGTGTCTTTTCTCAGCATTAGCCACAGGACTGGCCCATTCCAGCCGAGTCACGGCTCAACCACCCTCTGGAAATATCTGGAGCCAGCCTTTCCCTGGAGCTGTACCTCCAAGCACAGCCCAGCCCGGAGGGAATTCAGGCCAACTGGTGGGAATTCAGGGCTAATCCACAGCGTGCCTCGGTTTCCCCCTTTGCAAAGCGGTGATAATTGTTCGGTTCTCCTTTGGGAAGAGCCTCGGGATCTCCTGGGAAGGGAGCAGGCTCCCACGGCAGGCGGCTGTGGGGGATGCTGGGCACGGCAGCCGCTCCGAGGCGGTTCAGACACGAGCACTGGACACGATCTTTAAAACACCGAGTGATTTTTAAGTGCTTCTCTGAGAGCATTTACAGGGCCCTGATTTACTGAGTGCTCAGAGCAGCCTGTTCTCCTTGGAAAACAGGGCTCGGGATGCAGCCAAGCATCCAGAAACACAAGCTTTGCACTCTTTTAATCTCTGCCTTTCTCAGCTTTCCTGTCTTTGAAAAGGGGATAACGCGGTCCACTGGACACATTCCCAAATATTCCCACAGCCACTGGTGTACAATCTGCACCCACTGCAAAAACAGGCAGGAGCCCAGAAAATTCCCACAAAAAGGGGGAGGAGGGTCCTGGTAGGGACTTTACAAACAATTGTCTTTACGAACAATTGTGTGTCTTTACAAACAATTTAATAATGGTGTCTTTGCAAACAATTCCATGGGTGAGGGTGGGGTGCGGAAGGCTTTGAGATGAGTCTGGATGTCTCTGTGGACTTTGGGCAGTTTGGCTCCTGAGATGGACAAGGGTCTGCACAAGGATGAACTTCTGAACTTCGGGGAAAATGCCAGGTTTAAGGGGGGATATGGGGTAGGCTGAACCTTCCTAGTACCTCAGTAATGGGGAAAGGAAGAGGGCAACATGCGGCCGGGAATTTAGGATAAAAGGGAGGCTGTGCCAAAACCTCGAGGGAAAACCTCACGGGCGTGTGCCCTGGCGGACTTTCTCCCTTTATTCAAATATTGAAGGACTCCTCGGTCTCCCTTATGGCTTTTCCCGCGTGATTTTCTGCACAGTCCCTCCTCTGTTCCATCCCAATGTGTCAGCAAAGATGGGCAGCATCCCTGCTGGGAACACCAAAAAACAGGAGAAAGCCAAGGATGTCATCAAAAAGGGTCCCCTGGAAGAGGATAAGGAATTGGCCGATGAAGATGATCTGCAGGTCCATCCATGGGTATTATAAGTACATGACATTGTTGGCTTTTTGCAAATATTAGGATAAATGCTATATGTATAATGTTAAAATAGCTTTTCTGTACAAATAGAAGTTTTTTTCTTTTCTTCTTTCTCTTCTAATAGCAAAAGTTAAACATAAGTTTTTTTGAAATAGTATGCTTAAACTACCCGCTTAGTTAAAACAACAGCCCGTGAACGAACGTGTGATAAAAACCCTGCAGCTGACACGACAATCATCGACACTCACCAGCTACAAAAGGCCAAGACCACCACCCAAATTAAAAAGTAATAAGAAAATAATTAAAACCACAAGCCAAAAAACACGCATGCTGTAAAAAGGCAAACCCAAAAAACTGCCATGCTAAACAGTTCCCAGAAAAAGTTTGACTATGCATGAAAGACTATAAATATGCAACAAGTTAATGTATTATAAAACGTATTTAAAAGGATATTTCTGAAGCAGCCGTGTGCTCTTTGCAGCATGCCAAGCACCCGGCCGTTTTAACCCTTTGCTTTACGTTTTTCTCCTATTGTCTTTTTATTAAACCTTTTAAATTTCACCAAAACAGTGAACCCTGTTTTTCACAATGGGGTACACAGGTTTCTGGGTGGGATTGGAATTTCCTCCATACCCCACTGTACCCACATCACACAGCCCTGGAAGCCAGGGAGGCACAGGAATTGTTCAAACACCCTCGAGAGCACTCGGGCCCCGCACCATGTCCTCGTCACCACACCCAGCCTTGTGTTCCATCCCCCAGCCCAACTCCTCACAGTGGCCATCGGCATTTCCTCATTCCCACCCCTTCCCAAGCATCCCTTTCCTCCTGCACCACTGCCGGTGCCTTTGCTTTGCTCAGAGCCGTGTTGTGGCCACAAAGAGCCCCCCAAAAATCACCTCGGTGCGACCTGGACAGGCCAGAGAGTTTCTGTGTCTGTACAAAACCAAAGCATCACCCAGGAATTCCAAAGCAGTGACTGGGAGAGGGCAAAGGAGATGACTCCAAAGGTGCAGCGTCCAAGATATTTCAGCCCAAAATGTGTGGTTACTGAGCTAAAAAAAAAGAGAAAGAGAAAGGACAGCAACACACATGGAGCTCTTCAGGGAAAAAGGCCAACTTTATTGAACAGACAGCCCGTATTTAAAGCTTATTACATGGAGCTAAAACAGGACAGTAGCTCATTGGACAATTGGGAGAAACATCCATGAGACCATCCCTCAGGATGTGTCCCACGGGAAAGACACCAGGTGTTAATCTTTATTATGAATTCCATTCTGTTTTTCACCAGATTCTATTCTGTTTTGACCATGTTATCATCCTGGGAGAGTCCCTCCCTAACTGAAGCCATAATCAGCTTATCAGTCTGGGAATGGACCTGAGAGGCAAGAGAAGTCCAGGCCTGAGAAAGAATTCTCAAGCTCTCTAAATGTGTGTGTGTGTCCACAAAAATGTCCATGGGATTGCCCTTGGCAAAACAAAAATGCCCTTTTGCATCCCTCCTTCCCCTGCTCCTGTCGGGGCTGGAGCTCCGTGGGTGCAGAGGAGCTGCTGCAGGAGGAAGAGGCAGATCCAGGGCACCTCGATAAATCCCTGCAGGGCTCACGTCCAGCTCGCCTGCTTCCCAGAGATAAAAGGGAAGCGGCGCTTCTCCGAGGCACGGACACCGGGCTAATCTCTGCGCCGGGGCCGTCACCGTGTCACGGCAGCAAAGATGGGCAAGGGGAGGAAGGAGGGAGGGAGGGAGGCAGCGGTGATGGCGCTGTCAGCATCCCAAAATGTTCCAGGGAAATCAGCCCCAAGCAGCTGCCTGAGGAAGGAGCAGCGCCTCTTGTTTATTTTACACGGGGAGCTGGAAAGCGGTTTTCTAGCTTGAAGTGGAAAATTAATCCTGCAGAAGGGCCCTGGGGGGTGCAGATATTATTGAGGTGCTTTGAGATCTATCCTAAGGTGTGATGAGGCTCTGACAGGTCCCACGATGGGAATCCAGGAGGGCAGAGAAGAGCCTGGCAAAATTGCAGATGCTGGAGGAAAATCACTCAAGGGGCCAGGAAAAAAGGGAGCTGTAATGACATCCAAGAGCTTCAGAGGGAGAAGAGGCTGGGCAGGGAAAGAAAGCGAGCAGTCGCTGCAGGACGTTGGTGCCAGACACATTCAGATCAAAATTAGGCTGAATTTTAGCAGGGAAGATGATTAACCCTGGGAATAAATTACCAAGCAAAATGGGAAATGCTCCACCTCTTGATGTGTGTGGATAAAACCCAGGTGCCTTTCAGAAGGATGAGCTTTAATGGAGCCCAAAGCTCCCTCTGGAGAGGGTTTGAGAGAGCCAGGCTCGTTCTTGTTGGGTTTCAGCACCTTCAGACCCTGCCAGTCCATAAAAAATGATTGCTCCCCTTTGGGAAAGGACTGGCCCATCTGCCTTCGGAGAGGGCTGGGAGACACTAAGGAATTGCCAGGTGCCAAATGGTTTGTTGGGTTTTTTTGTTTTGTTTGTTTTTTTTTCAGTAATAAAAGGGAATTTAATTGTCGAGCCCAAATGAAAGACCCCACCAAGGCCATTGGGGGTCCAGCAGCACAATAAAATCATGGCTCTTATTAAACAACAAATGCAGAAAACTTGCACTTTTTTTTGTTTTGTTTTGGTTTTTGGTTTTTTTGTGTGGTTTTTTTTGTGTTGGTTTGGTTTTGGTTCTTTTGTTTTGTTTTTTTGTTTTGTTTATTTTCTTCCCTTCCAAACCTGAGAGTGTTTTCCTTAATCTCATTCCCAATTTCTAGGCTCTGTTATATGAACACCCCTCAGCTCTGATGGTGTTTGATCGTAACCTTGGGATGCTCAGGGCCCCTTTCAGGGCACTTTGGGGGTACACAGGCACAGGGCAGGTTTGCCAGGTTGTTGCTATTTCTGCTCAATGACTTCCAGTTTAAATTCCCTACAAAGTGCTCTGATTATTATCCAGGTTCCATTTTAATCCTCAGGAGGACAGGGCAGGGTGTTGGCTGCAGCTTGTCTTTGCTGGTGTGGCTCTGGAGGGGGTGGAAACCAGCAAGGGCCCAAAGAAGGATGGAGGAGAGGGTGGGAAATCACTGTGCAGAGCTGGGTGATGCTCTTCCCTACACCCTTTTGTCCCCAAATGGAAGCACAGCAGCAGGAATGAGCAGTGAGACCTGCCCAGCATCCCAGCTCCATCTCACATCCATGCTGGTGAGCACAAGGATGCTCCCAAATTGCCATGATCCCTTCAAATTAGGGGCTTGACCTGTTGCCACACCAAATAAATTCATAGTGTTTATCCACATGGCCAATATTTGAATGTCTTTCAGGAAATTTGGGATTTATCACTCCCCTTCCCACTCCAGTGCTCACAATCCATTGGGAGTATGTGAAGCAGGTGGGTCCTAACCCAGAAAATCAGTTCTTCCACCTAAAAATGGATTTGCTGTTTAACCCAAACCAGTCAGGAAGGGAAAAAAAAACCCAATAAAACTGAGACAAGGTGGGGCTTTGCCTGTTCAGGCTCCATCTCAGGGAGAATTTGGAGCGTTTCCGATCAAAGGCAGCCCCGCAGGGACCGCTCTGGGGGCGCAGCAGGAGCTGTTTCCTGGCTCAGCACGGGGATGGCTCCCCAGGGACCCCGAGGCAGAGCTTTGAGCACAGCTTAGAGCCTCTTCCCCTCGCAAAAAGCCTTTCCCAGAGTGAGCTTTGGTCTGCGGCGCAGGAAACACGAGGGATATTTTGGGACTGGTCTTGTTCTCCTGCTGCCTTTCTTCTCTTGCCTCCTGCTGCTGCCTCACTTGTTTTGATCTCTCTCCTCTCCCTCTCCCTTCATGTCTCTCCTTTGGAGGTGAGATGCAGCTCCCTTTTCCCCTGCTGTGGCCACATCCCAGTCTCCAAATCCAGGAGACATGTGGCAGTTTGGACCATCCTCCCTCGGGCTTTGAAAGCCATAAAATCTCTGGGATGAGTGAAGCAGGAAGGCCAAACATTCAGCACATCCCGCCCCCCTCAGCATCCTCTGAATCCATTCACCTATCCCCAAAATCTTTTGGCATCATTATTTACACAGTAGCTTTCCGAGCACTTTTCAAAGCTGTCACAGAGAAAAGAGACAGAGGGCAGGGATGGATGGGATATTGGGAAGGAATTTCTCCATATGAGGGTGCTGAGGCCCTGGCACAAGGTGCCCAGACAAGCTGTGGCTGCCCCTGGATCCCTGGAAGCTTGGAGCAGCCTGGGACAGTGGGAGGTGTCCCTGCGCAGGGGAGGGGTGGGATGGGATGAGCTTCAAGGCCCCTTCCAATCCAAACCATTCTGGGGTTCCATAATTATGGGGTCGCCCTAACGAACTCTGACTGATAAATACACTCCAAAAAGGGCATCAGCTCCATTCCCTTTGCCTCCCCACCACAGCTCAGCACACAGGCAGAAGGTGTGGGGTGCTGGGATCCCCCAGGATCTCCTCAGCCTCCAGCACAGCTCGAGTGTCACCGGGAGCAGAGCCCTGCATCCTTCAGGGAGCTGAGCTCTTTACTGGAGCACTGATGACATCATCAAGGAATCATTTCAGCTCCTCTGGAAGTGGGTAAGTGCCCCTGGCAGGTTTTCCTTGCATCCATCCCACACACACCTGGTCCAAGGGGCATCCCAAGCAGCCAGGGAGAGGAGGTGTCGAGCTGGTGTTGGGATTGAGGCACCTTTTCCATCCCCAGAGAGGAAAAGGAAACTCCTGGTGTCTTATCCATGCTCCTAACATCACCCATGCCATTTTTCCTCACTCATTTCCACACATGGGATTTACAGAGCAGTGCACAGCACTGGGGAAACTGAGGCAGCAGCCAAGCTGGAATAAATTCCCACTTCTCTTGTGTTTTGTTCCCAAGCTGTGACCCCCTCACCATCCAACTCCTCTTCCACCTTGTCTTTTCCAAGAGCCACCCAAATCCCTGCTCCTGGGTAGCAGCACAGCCCCTGCCAGGATTCCCCGCTCAGGGGGCTGGTGAGGAACATCTCCAGGCACATATGGCAGCCTGACTCCTCTGAGCACATTTTTAGGGCAAACTCCTCATCCCACTGCTCGCTTGCCTGAAAATAGAAAGCTGAATTTGGGATGAAATGCGTTGCTGTTGGCTGGGGAAGCGGCAGGCGGTTACAAAGGAGGGGCTGCCAGGAATATTTTACACCAAAGAAAAAAAAAGATAAAGACAGAAAAGCAAGAAAAAAAAGGCTTTTTAAGAAAAAAAGAAAGAGGAGAAAATGTTGTTTATGATTGGGGCTTGGGTGGACCATTTTGCAAAAGCTGTTCCTTTGCAGAGAAATGCAGGGAAAAGGGTGATTTGGGCCAGCAGTGGGTGATGTAAAGAGGTGACGCATCCATATGGAGGAAGCAGAGGCAGCTCCGTGGTTTTAGTTTTCTAGATCGTTCCATGTTCAGCCCATCTCCTCTCCCAGCCACATCTTCTACCTTTGGGCATTCCCAAAGTCCTGTCCTTGGTGGCAGGTGACCTCAGAGGGTGGCATGTCCCCCTTTGGGGGTGCCTTTGCCCAGCTGGGGCCACGCTGGAGCAGGCTCTCCACGAGTCACTACGCAGGACTAAGAGAGTATATTTAATACAAAATATGGAAATTCCCATTTGCACAGAGTATTTCGTGATATTTGTCAACGTTTCAATGAAATTCGTGGCAAAAGCCGGGAATTTTCCGACGCCACGCAAGGAACGTCTGCCAAGAAAATTCATTTACGCTTGAGCAAAACTTTGCATTTCCTCCAAACCTGGCCCTTCTCATCCATTGTAAATGTGGTGCCAAAGCCTTTTCAGGGTAAAAGCAAGGAAAACAGCAAAGCAGAGCTTGCCAAAGGGCCATGGGAAACCAGATTTGGGCTCAGGGTGCTTTGGCTTTGGGCAGAGATACCCTGGAAGCGAAGAGAATCCACCCTGCAGCTCTGATGTCCCAGTGTTGTCCCAAATCTTGGAGCTCCTGGCACCTTTCTGGAGAATTTGCCCCACCCCAAGCACAGGTTGGGCACAACAGTGATCTAAAAAATGCCCCCAAATGTGTCACAACCGCAGAGCTGGGCTGGGCTTTCTTCAGGCAGTGGAAAAAAGAGCCAAGGAAGGGGAAAGAAAGGCTCTGCAAAAAGCCATTTGTCCCCTCGGCTTTATTCCGGCTGCAGAGCCAGAGCAGCTTGTAGCTCCAGAGAACTTTTAATAGAAATCTTCAGAATGAAATGGGCTACAGCTGTTTGCCTTGATAAATATATTTTATGCTACATGCCTCAGCCGCCATCTGTTTGCTGATACGAGCATTTCTGCTCCACGGCAGCTGAAGGGGAGGCATCAAAGGAATAGCAGGAGCTGGGATTCCTTGCAGGTAGAGGGGAAGAGGTGAAGTGGCCCGTGCAATGGACTTATTCCGGTGGCTTAATGTGCCAGAGCAGGACAGGAACAACAGGGAGGGCAGTGAGTGAGCTGGGCTAGGGTTGGAGCTGGGGTTTCCAGGGAGTGTGGCCATTCTGCTGTGTTATCCAAGGGGAACACCACGGGCCAGGGGCTCCAAGGGATTTAGATTAAAAAGATATTGGGAAGAAATTCTTCCCTGGGAGGGTGGGGAGGCCCTGAGCAGCTGTGGCTGCCCCTGGATCCCTGGAATTGTCCAGGTTGGATGAGGCTTGGAGCACGCTGGGATAATGGAAGGTGTCCCTGCCCATGGCAGGGGTGGGACTGGATGATCTTCAAGCTCCATGTCCAGCCCAAACCATTCTGCCCCTCTGTCTTTGGGCTGCAAGTTAAACCCTTGCCTTGCTGCTCTTGTGAAACTCTCCTGTGGGAGAGCTGGGTTTGTTTTCCAGCTTCTCCCACTCCCCTCCTCACACCCAGCCCTGGCACCTCTCTAATTACAGTAGGTGTGTAATAGCTGGTTGTCACTGCCACTCCGTGCCCAGGTGACAGGTGCCCTGGCCAGGGGCAGGGTTATTATGATGATTATTGCTATCAGTGCTGTGATTATCAGATTATTTCATGGCCTGCATGGCTCAGCCGAGGTCAGGGCTGCAGGAGATGCTCTAGGAGTGCATAAAAAAGGGGAGCCCCACGTGCAGGGGGTTATGATGAGGGAGCTGGGCAGACAAGCAGGCAGGGGTGAGGTGCCCTGGCTGGGCAGGAGAAGGGGAGCAGGAGGTCGGGTTTAATTGGGTTGTGCCCAGTTCTGTCAGAGGTTGACATCACCCACAGGGCGAGGTTGGCAGGAAAATGTGGGTGCAGGAGCTGTCTGCAAGCAGAGAAGTGGTGGGTGACTCGGGGACAGGGGCCTGGAGCACTCCAGGGGTCACCTTCCAGGGCAATTATGGTCCTTTTATGATATTTATTACAGGAAAAGTGTCCTTCCCCTCAGCACTGGCTTTCTGTGCTCAGCACAGCCCGGCTGCAGGGGCAGAGGAGCCTCTCTGCCCCTGGGAGGGGAAATGCTGCCAGCCCAGATCTCCAGACAAGATCCTGGAGAAAATCCCCATTTCCTAGCAGGCTCTGCAGGGTGTGATGCTGAGGATTTTGGGCCAAAATCCCCACAATTTGCCTCTGATGCCTCCATCACTCGTGGGCATGGAGAAAGCCCCAGGGATGGAGCCACACTGGGACATGGGGAGCAGAGCAGTGGACAGGTGCTCCATCTGTCCATGGCTGTGTCCTCAGCATTCCTGTGCCAGTCCCCATCCTGCCACCACCCTGTCCTGCAGCCACCCCAGACCCCTGCTGCTCCCTCATTTTGGGATGTCCATGAGATTACCATGGGCTGGGAGAAAGGGAGAAGATCTCAGAGCCCCAGAGGCAGCCTTGGACTGGCCATGCTCAGAAGAGCTCTGCTCTAAGCCTGTGGCAAAAGCCTCCAGCACCATCTGGATCAGGCCCTACCCAGAGCCAGAGCAATTTGTGCCAGTCCTCTGCTATGTCTGGGAAATGCTCCTTTTGTCCTGTCTTTTCTCCCTCGCCCCACTCCAATTCTTCCACCCAAAAAGCTTCAAGCATGAAGCACTTTAAAATTCAAGGGAATTCAATACAATGCAAGAGGTTTTGTATTTTTTTGTCTGTTCCTCCTCCTCCCTCATCTCCAGCATGTTTCATTCAGTGTCTGCAGGCCCTTTGCTGGGGCAGATAAAGGCTGAGCAAAGCCCTTTTGCAGAACTGGGCATCCTGGTGCTTCAAGAAAATGCCATGGAGCAGAGAGGAGGAAAAGGTGGCTGTTCCAGAGCGTGGGCTCTTCTTAGCTCCCAAATCAGAGCTGGAAAAACCTGGGGCTACTGCAGGAAAGCAGCCCCTTGCCTTTAGCATCACCCAGCACCGTGTCCACTCTCCCTGCATTTCCTTGACTTCCTCCCTGTCTCAACCCATCAGTTCACATCAAACCAGGTCTGCAGAGGATGATTTGATCATTCAGCATCCCCCACGTGGGTCCCCAAGCCCTGGCCCAGCCCAGCACGTCAGAGTGACCCCTCCCTGTGCTGCTGTGCCTGCTCTGACCCGGGAGCTCCTGGCTGGGCTGAGGTGCTCTCGTGTCAGCTCCCACTTACTGCTGTGAGTGATTCCTTTCAGCACCGCCAGGCACTGAATCACTGCTCTGTGATCCTGTAAAATTAACATGGCCTGCTATAAATAACCTCTCCCTAATGGCCTGTCAGTCCAGGCCGCTTGGACAGGCTCAGCTCATGTGAGAGAAAGCTTTAACGACGGTAATTGAAATTAGATGAAACCCATCAATGCTGGGCTTTCTCTGACCTGTGCTAGGACAAAACCTGCCATGCAGCAGGGAAGAATTCCCCCTCCAGGACATGCCATGCCTGTCTGTGTCCAGGAACACGCTCTGGAAGTGCAGCCAGTGGCTCTTTGTGCACAGAGTGCACCTTCTATTCAATCCCAGAGTGGCCACAGCACAGTGAGACGTGGCAGAGCTGGGTCTGGGATGCTCTGATATCCAGGGATGTGCACTGGGATGCTCAGGACCAAACTTTTAGCCCCATGTAGTGGTTTTGGTTCACCAATTTGAAATTTTCCTGTTGTGATATAGGATTAGGAGGAAGGCAAAACAGGCTCAACTTTAAATGGCACAAAGAGAAACTTTATTACTAGAAACTATAAGAAAAAAAGAAAAAAAACCAACAACTCAGAATAATGTGTCAGTCTTAAAAATCCAACACTGATTGGTCCTTGTCAGGTACAAGGGAGACTGCTCAGGTCTCAGCAGGTAAAAATTTCAGGAAACCTTTACAAAGCACCAAACCCCAACAGCTGGATGTTGAAGAGGAAACACAAATTATTGTGGCTGATGATGAAACAAAAGCTTCATTTTGCATTTGGGCCCAGCAAACCGAGCAGCAGCACCTTCCACAAGGAGCTTGCCCTCACCCAGATTCCAAGGGAGTTTCAGCTGCTGCCACTCCAGGATCAGGGCTCACATGGGATTCCCTTGGCACACATCTCAGTGTTTTGTTGTCTCGTTTCCTCTCCTCCCATACAGACCCCAAAGGCCCCCAGGCTCCTTGGGGCTGCAAATCCCACACATCCACCCCCAGCCCTCTCTGTACCCCCGGGAATGGGATAACAAATCCCCCTGAGCACCTCATGTGCTGCTTGCACACAACAAAACACCTCCCTGGGGACAAAGGGGTGGCATGGGGCAAATTAAGAGATGCCAAAGCGTGCCTGAAGTGCTGCTTTGCCTTGGGATGCACAAGGATGTTGGTAACAAGGTGGTTGGGAATGGGGGACTGCTGTGGGCTTTGGGTTTGTTCCTAAAAGCCAGGAAAGAGGATAAGATAAGAAAATTGACTCTTTTTTTGGTTGTAATAGGCCCCAGGAATTTAGAGGCACGCAGAGACACCCAGAGAGATGCTTGGCTTTCATAGAGAGGCTGAAGGCTCAGCAGGGAGGCGAACAGAAGATTGGAGTCATTGCTGCAGGAGCTCTGCAGCAAAAAGCCCTGGAAAACATTCCTTAACTCCCCAGTCCAGGCACCTGTTGTGTTCTTGGGGAAACCAAGGCATGGGAAATTTGGGCTGCCAGTCCTCCAGCCCAAAAGCACAGGCAGAGGGGAGGATTTGGGGAAGCAGAGCTTGGCAGCCTGGCCCAGGAGGTTGATATTTAACAGGAGATCCAAGTTGGTGTGGCTGCAGGTGAAATAAAGGTGGGTTTGGGGTGTGGTCCCAGAAAAACAATCAACAGCATCTTCTGGGAGGGGCTGGGGAAGCAAACAGCATCCACAGAGCCTTTTCATCCCACCAGGGAGGGCCAGGGATGAGATGGAGATGGAGATCAGCTCAGCCCCCAGCCTCAATCACGGCGTTTGCTTCTTTTCCCCACATCCCCCTTCACTTTAATCCTTGCTTATAAATCTTTCCAGCCTCTGGGAATGAAATTCAGACTTTTGTGTATTTACTAATTGAGAAGATGGATGGCTCAGGGTGGGTTTTTTCCTATTAAACTTTTTCTGCCAAGCAGTTTACTCTATGATAAAGATTTTTACTCCACTTGAGCAGTTTTATCTGGTTTTAAACTTGCTATTAATATTTTTCACCGAAAAGATTAGATGGTAAAGAGAGGGCAAGTGTTTCCAAAAGTCACAAAGAAACATAAACCCTCAAAATAGAAAAAACAGAAGTAGCTTAGAGCTATCAGAGTGAACTGTCTGGTTGGTCTGCAACAAAGCATCATTTGAATTTAGCAGTCGCAGAAGAATTTGAAAGGGATTGGTTTTACATTCGCCACCAGAGACAATGTTTTTATTTCCAAATTGCCAGCAAACCCAAAAAATTTCATTTTCTTCTCTGCCTATTTGTAAGGGAATATTCACTGGGGTATTTGATAGCTGTAATTTACTTTCCAAGCTGTGTAATTAGCCACCTCAATCAAACAGCATCGTTTCTATCTCTGCTCAAAGAATAAACGATTCCAGTGCACAACAAATGCCTTTGCCTCGATTTGAGCAAAGCCCAGGGACAGGCTGGAATTTTGCAGCCAACTTTTGCTTCCAGAGATGCTCACGGTCCTCACGGGCTCTGAAAGCTTCCTGGGAAAAAAGAGAGGAAAAAGTGGGCCTGGATATTGAACACTGACTCCAAGCTCATTGCCCTGTAACACAACCAGCTAGGAAAGGAGGAAGAATTCCAGGAAGGGAGGAAGAATTCCAGGAAGAATTCCAGGAAGGAAGAATTCCAGGAAGGATTCCAGGGAGGAAGGATTCCAGGAAGGATTCCAGGGAGGAAGGATTCCAGGAAGTAAGGAAGGAAGGGTTCCAGGAAGGAAGGAAGGAAAGAAGGAAGGAAAGAAGGAAGGAAAGAAGGAAGGAAGAATTCCAGGAAGGATTCCAGGAAGGATTCCAGGAAGGAAGGAAGGAAGGGGACACATGCTGGGGAATGTGTGTTCAACTGCACATGTTGGGGTTCAGGACTGGGAGATGGACAAGGAGCTACAGGGTTACCCAGAGGTTTCCCTTTTTATACCTGGAAGCACCAAAAGTAGTGCAGAACAATTTTTTTCCTTGTTTTTCAGTGGATAGAGTGACCCTACTTCCTACAGAGACACATTTCCCACGAAGGTGAGGAACTGGAAATCTCCAGAGTCCCATTTCCCCCTCTGTCACGGGCTCGGGGTTGTCTTTTACGGGGGTGTAAAACCTGCCTGGCCTCATTCAAGGTCTGGTTTGAGATTTCAGGCTGTGCTGGGCTCAGGAATGGGCAGTGTGATCCAAACCTTTATTTACCAGATCTGGAGCCAGTCCCAGGAGATTCCCAGGAGTTACAACCTCCCATAAAAACAGAGAGAGGAAAATGAGGGAAATTGCCTTGTAAAAACCACAAGGACTTTTGGCTTTCTTCTTTTCTCTGGAACTCTTAAATTCAAAGCTGGCTCTGGAGCCTGCGCAGTCCCAGCCTGGTTCCTGGCAGACTTGAGAGACAGAACTTTTCTTCCCTCTTCTCCTTAGCATAACAATCCCTTGTTAACATAATAAGATTAATTCTTGTGCTGCAATCAGGAAGCCACACTTTCACCGAGCCCTAAATAATATCGTTCCCTTGCCACGTTTATAAAGTAGTAGGGGTTTTTTTTCCCTTTCTTTTTTTTTTTTCCCCTTTGCATTGAAAAAAAATGGAAATCTTGTAATCTTGAGATAAATATAACGGTGTGGAAGCTTCCCATTCTCCTCCAATCTGATTGCAGTGGCAGCAAAAGGACATGGGCCTAATTAAAGTGCCAATCAAGCAAAAATGGGATTCATTGTTTTTATACAAATGCTCCCTTTAACCCTTTGCAGCTCGTTCATTATTTTCTAATGCACTAGTTTTTATCTCCTCAGCAAAAAAAAGTCCAAGCCAGATTCCAGAGGGAGTTTGGGGGGATGAAAAATCGCCAAAAATTATATTAAAAAGCATAACTGGTGATGAGGACCGTGTCCAGCAGCCTCAGCACATCCTTCCCATCACATTTTCCTGCAGCCACAGGAGGAGCTGCGGAGCTCTCGCCTTCCTGCACCGTCCGTGGAGCTGGGAAAGCTCCGTGGGACCTGGGGAACGGCAGGATCAGATGGTAATTCTGAAATCAAATAGCAAGCACTAATGCAGCCCGGTGTTTGTCACGTTCAGACACGCAAACAACACCCTAAGCCAGAGTTTTAGTCATTTTCCAGTGGATTGGGACAATCTGCCCAGATCTGAATATCACCAACCACCTCGGGGCAGGTGGTGGAGGGTGAAATCTGGCCCCAATTCTCCTGTAACACCAGCGAGGCACTGAGACAATCCCCAAACACATCTGGGCACATCTGGGCAGTGGAACAGGAACTGGGAATATCAAAGGCTGGCTGGTGCTCCCTGTGTCTGTTCACAGCCAAGAGTTCTCACACGGTGGCAATTCCCTCTTGATCCCAGGAAATATCCTGTGGAGTTTCACCCCGGGGCTCAGGAGCCATTCCTCCTCACCACCAACCTCTCAGTGATGCCCCGTAAGTCCCAATTTCCAGGAGCAGGCAGGGCACACCCAGCCCATCCCTGCACAACATCCCAGCAGGTCCAGCTCGGCTGCTTTCACCTTTCCTGACAGCGGAGAGGGGAAGCAGCAGAATGCAAAGCACAGCATTAAAATAACTTTGCATTAAAAGACCCGCATGAAAGGCAGCCAAAAAGCCTCCAGGGAATGGCCTGGGGACTGATGTGGGTGAAGTTAGGAAGGGCCTAACAAGAAGCATGTCAGTGATGGGGTTTGGCCACCTCCGTGCCTTTGATGCATCAGGGTCCCCAGCGCTGGCTGGGATGGCCCGAGGCTGTGAGCAGAGCAGGCTGGGTGTGGGAAGCATGGCAGGAGTTCATAGATCATGGAATATCCTGAGCTGGAAGAACCCACCAGGATCATCCAGTGCAGCTCCTGTCCCTGCACAGACACCCCAACAATCCCACCCTGAGCATCCCTGGTGTCCAAACACTCCTGGAGCTCTGGCAGCCTCGGGGCTGTGCCCATTCCCTGGGGAGCCTGGGCAGTGCCAGCACCCTCTGGGGGAAGCAGAACCTTTCCCTAAATCCAGCCTGAGCCTGGCCTGACCCAGCTCCTGCCATTCCCTGATTCCTGTCCCTGTCCCATGAGCAGAGCTTGGAGCTGTCCCTGAGCTCTGCCCTCATCTCCTCCAGCTGAACAAACCAAGCACCCTCAGCTGCTCCTCCTGTGGCTCCTCCAGGCCCTTCCCCATCCCCATGTCCCTCCTCTGGATGCTTTTTTAACAGCTTTAGATCTTTCTTATATTGAGACATCCAAAGTGCCCCCAGCACTGGAGGTGAGGCTGCCCCAGCCCAGAGCAGAGCAGGACAATGTCCTGATGTCCCCAGGGCACGGTGGCCTTTGGGCTGCCAGGGCACTGCTGATTTATGCCCAACTTGCCCTCGCCGGAACTCCCAGCTGCCTTCCCGTGCTGCTGCTCTCCAGCCCCTCATTCTCCAGCCTGTCCCTACACCCAGGTTTTCTCCAGGGGGGTTTGACAGAGCCTCCAGGACATAGTTTGCAGCAGTGAGGCAGCAGGAGAGGTCTGGATTCCATCCCTGCTCCTGACATCCAGCTCCAGCCTTCCCAGCTGCCAGAGCCCCTGGCTCCCCTCAGACAGAGGGGTGCCAGGCTGGTGTTGGAAACTCTGCCCACCTGAACCCAAAATGTCACCAGAGCTCTTTTCTTTTTTGTATTTAACCCTCAAAGCTTCTCCCTCCCCTCCCGTGGCTGTTCCCAGGCCCTGCCTATCGCTGCCCACGCTGTACAAGAGCTGTAGCGAGTGCCACGGGCTGAGGGGCTTTGGCAGCTCTCCACACAGCCGGGAGGGACAGGAGGCAAGGAGAGAAAAGAGCCCAGGCTCTCCCCACTGATCTGCTTCCCTGGCCTTGCCTGGGTTGTTTTCAAAGAGGATCCTGTGGGAGATGTGGCAAGGGACTGGCACTTTTTGGCTAGGGTTGCTCTGGAGAGCGAGGCAGCGCCAGAGCTGGAACACTCGAATTCCTCTCATGTCCTGGGCAGAGGGGCAGGCAGAACTGGGGAATTTTGGGGGGCAGCTGCCTTCACTCTTGCAGGAAAAAGCAATGGCAGCTGTGCCTACCTGGGGCCAAGCAAAAAGGTTTTCTTTTTCTCCTTTTCTGCCCTCTCCAAGAGCATTGCAGGAAGGTGGTGACCTCCTGGGAGATCAGCCTGGAAAAGGTGTCCCTGTTTTCTGCCCTCTTCAAGGGCATCCCAGGAAGGTGGTGACCTCCTGGGAGATCATCCTCCTGCCCTGATGTCCCTGGTTTGCTGGTAGGAAAAACACAGCCCCAAATATTCCCCCAAAACCTCAGCCTGTGGCTTTGCTGCATCCTGCCATCCCCAAGGATGTCCCGGGCATCTCCATGACCTCTCAGCCCCAAAACTGCAGCATGGGACAAGGGCTGTGCCTCACTCCTATTATTTGGGGGGACAGCTGCTCCGTCCTCCATTCCTCTATCCAGTGTTTTTGCTTTCTAATCAGGAGCCAGCCTATGCTTGGAAGGATTTTTGTTGTGAGCAGGTGAGGAAGGGGAGCAGTGCTCTGAAGAGGGGAAACTGAGGCACAAGGGATGTGTTTCCTTAAAGCCACAGGGGAAGTTCTGAAGCAAGAGCAGGGAAAACCTCCAAGTTCCAGCTCCATGTTTTTCCAGCAGGACTCTGCACAGCTTTCACTTGTCATGTGTATTTTTAAATGACAAGGAAAAGATTTTTCTAAACCAGGGAAACGTGATTATTTTCCTCTCTCTCTCTCTTCCAGGTGCTTGGCTTAGTGTTGTAATACCACAGGAATGAAATCCATCTGAGTTGCTGTTGTCCTGCTGCTTAAAACCCCATTTTCTGTCAATATTGCTTCATTTTGATCAAGCTCCTTACATGTTTTATATTATTTTCTTTTTTTTCCCCCTCCATTTTGCTGCAGCATTTCAGAACATTTTGTTTCATGCACTTCCCAGTAAATACTTCTCAGTAAATAGCCTGGAAGTAAGGGAGGCAAAGGCAAGAGAAAGTCTGTGCTTTCATTGTTCTGGTGTTTCATATCTATTACACTTGTCAATGGGGAATACAAAAAAAAAAAAAAAGGGGGGGGGTGGGGAGAGGAAGAGGAATTTACCTGTTTTATCCCTGCTGATGTTCAGAAGGAAGGGAGAGGTTGAGCATGTGCTCTTTCCAGCTTCTGGAACTGCTGTTTGCCTTTGGATGCTGCCCAGGGCAGGTGTGTGACCCCAAATTCCATGGGGACATGTGGGTATGGCCCCACCATCCCAGGTCTGGGAGCAGGGGGTGCAAAGGGACCCCAGGTGGGGTTTCCAGCTCCAAATGCACCCCAGTCCCAGTGCTGGGGCAGAGCAGCCCAGCACCAGCTGAATATTCCTCCCCAAAGGCTGCTCCCCTCCAGCTCCCTGATTTTCTCAGCTTTTTAATTGGAATGATTCATTTCCTTCCACAACACAGAGCAGATTTAAATGAGATATCCGAGAGGAGCAGCTAATAATCAGTTTGCACTCGATTTGTTCTCCTGAATCAGGTGGAGGGGAGCTGATCTTGCAGGACCCTGCTCAAGCTGCAGCAAGCCAAAATTATGTCAGAAAGCTGATTTTTTTTTTTTTTTTTTTTTTTTTTTTTTAAAAAC
>VWZS01001730.1:189697-217097 GCA_013397075.1 Rhabdornis inornatus
CAAGCCAGGTCCTCTAAATCAAATTTGACTACCAATGTAGTCGAAAGCACAGAGGTAATCAGTTAATAAAACTTCGCACTTACCTGCTACTTCCACTCAAGGATTTAAAGCCCTTTGCAAAGGTCAGTATTGCAATGATGAGAATTTTCCAGCTGAAATGTTTTCACTGGGAAGGAGAAAGAAGAAGAATAAAAAAAAAAGGAGACAAAAATATTCATGATTCCTGGAAGTTTAAAATTCTACTGTTTTGGATGCAGGCAAGGAATAATATTTTTTGTGAAAGGAAAAGAAGAAATTGCCATGCAAATGTTAATGGTGTTTTGAAGCTTCACAGGAAAGCCTGACTTGTGTAGCAGCCTTAATATACATTAGTACCCCTCGTCTGCAAGCAAACAACATTTTGCAGAATAAACTGAAACACAACAGGGAGAGCCTTGGAATTATTTAGAAATCTAATTCCCACTGAAATCAGGCACTGAGCAATTTATTCCACGCACATTTAAATCAGTGCTGCTGCCAGAAAACATACACCCAAAAATGCACCACCTGTAACCTGCCAGGCACGGGGACACCACTGCAGTTGTGGCCACTGCCAGAATCCCTGCCAGGGCTGGAGGTGATGTCCTGGTGGAAAATGCATTCCAGGAGTGCCACTACCCCTTAGAGTGGAAAAAGGCAGGAACAGGACAGCTCCGAGCAGCCAGCCCCACTTTTGCACCTTTTTCTCCACGAGCAGGCAGGGATGGGCAAACCAGCACACGTGGACAAACCCAAATAAGCTCGATTTCCTTAGGGATGCAGGCTAAAAATAATAATAAAAGCTCTTTATTTGCAGGGTGACTCCCCCTGCACTGGGAGCAGAGCCTGCGTGCCATGCTTGCATTTCAATCAATAAAACTCAGCTCAGTGCTGCTCCTAAGCCAGGTTTAACCACCTGGCATCAGTTTAGCTTGTTAGCACAAGTGGATTTTGGAAAGTTACCCTTTTTTAGCCAGACCAGGGCTGGTATGGTTCAACCATAATTTAGCCATGGTCCCACCAAGGTAAGCAGGAAGCCCCAGAACAGCAGGGAGAGCTGTGCAGCCTTTTTTTCAAATTCACCTTGCAGTAATTAGAGTCCACAGTTGTAATTACTTTCTCATTTTGGTTTAATAATTGCCTCAGCCATCCCCACATGCCCCTCAGACTGGTGATGAGGGAGGCTCTGGCAACAGTAGCCACATGAAGTGCGGTGGTCAGCAACGATTCTATTGCTTGGGTTGGATTTTCGAGCACCTCTGCTCTGCCCCCACCCAAACTCCTGCTGGGCAAAAATGAAATCGAAGTGGGTAAAAAAACTCCAAAAAACCAAAAGGATAAAAAATGGTGCTTAAGGGAGAGAAAAGGCCCCTTTGTCCCTTGTTCCAATCCTGCAAAATGACAGCAGGAAGTGCTTGCACAGCATCCCCCCCTTACAAATAAAACTTTATTTGGGGGGGAGAGAGTATTTTTATTTTTTACTCCCAGCTCCAATGTATGTTTTGATGGAAGTGTGAAAAGCTGCTGCTCCCCTCCTCAAGGAAATGAGGGTGCAGCTCTGGGGGTCTTCCAGGGGGTCCCCCCATCTCCAGCTCCCTTTGGGTTTTTGGGAGGCTGTTGGATATAATTTATCTCCGGGGTGGGGGACAACAACATACACACATTATTCCCCCTCTCTTCCCGAGATTTTGGGAGTATTGCCCTGTATTTCAGGGTGATGCTCTGGCTCCCCCGGGAAGGTGAGGAGGGGTCCAGGGATGCCGTGACCGATGGGCAGCGACCCCCAACACCTTAAATTTGGAGCTGGGGCGGGCAGAACCGCGCAGGTATTTGCGCTCCTGCTTTGGGGAGGGGGCAGCATCCCGCACACCTGAGGCAGCAGCAGCCCCAACACCTGCCCGCTACCCCCCCTTGGTGCGCAGAGCTCTGGGGAGGGGGCGATGCGCGAACCTTCCTCCCCGCGCAAGTTACTCCCCCTTTCCCCGGCACTTTGCCTCCCTCCCCTTCCACCCCCCCGCTCCAAAAGCCGGGCTGCGCCGCCGAGGCTCCGCCAGTGAAGGCAGCGCTGCCGGGGGAGGAGCTGGGGGGGCGGCGATGGAGCGGAGCCGGNCGGCGAGGGGGCGGAGCCGGCGGGCGGCGGCCGGAAGCCCCCGCCGGCAGCGGCAGCGGAGCCCCGAGCCCGGCGCCGAGCCCACCCTGAGGAATGAGCGCTTTCCAGGCTGACCTCCTGCTGCTGCTGCTCGGCTCCCTCCTGCTCAGCCACGGTAGGACCCCGCACTTTCCGAGCGGGGCGGACGGGAGGAGCCCCCGGGTTGGGGTGGGGGGGTCCCCGGTTCGGGGTGGCGTGCGGGGTTTTTTTGCGGGGGAGAGAGGGAGGATTGCGGAGTTTTCCCTGCATCTCCGCCGAGGCAGCTTACCTTTCTTGGCTTTAAAAATAAGGGGGGAATCTTTAGTATGCAAATGAGTGCTTTCTGTTCCAGCTTGGTTAATTGGATCGTGTTTGTGTGTAAACACGGCTTGGTTGAGCAGCAGCCCCNGCAGCAGCCCCCCCGGCGCTCTCCCTCGCCCCCATCGCCGCCCGGTGCTTCCCCCGGTGCAGGAGAGCGATGGATGCTCAGTTTCGGTGGCGGCAGCGGCTCCAGCCCGGGCACAGGAGCCTGCGGCTGTGGAGCCGGCGTGGGGAGAGATTTGCGCCAGGGGGGTGCGAGGAAGGAGAGTTGGCTCCGAGGCAGGCAGCCCGGGGGAGGTGGGCACCCCGCGGGGGTGTCACCGCTCCGTCCCACCTCCCCATCCCACCGCCCCACAGCGAGGCCAGCAGCGTGGGAATCCGCAGCAATTCACCCCGCAACTTTACAACCTGCTTGATTCCCACGCAAAAAAAAAAAAAAAAGGAAAAAAAAATAAGGATTTGGGAAGTGGGTGCGTTTTGAGAAGCTGTATGTGACACGCTGCTGTGTACCTGCTCCCTGGACTATCTCTGTCACCTGTGGAGGACGCTGAGCTGCAGCCAGACCCCGGCTTTGCCTCTGTGCTGCTCATCCCCTCCCGACGCCGGTGTCAAATCCCATCTGTGTCACGCCGCCGTGGTCCCCACGCCAGCTTTTGTGAGGGTACGGCTTGGGGATGCTTGGGAAAAAAAAGAAAAAAGGGATAAAAAAGCCCCAAACCCACGCAGCTAGTCCATCTGTTGATTAAATCAAGGATAAAAGTTTTGGAGAGAGCAGTGCTTCTCCACGGGCAGCTGGTTTTTTGCTCAGCCAGACATTAGTGCTGAACATCCCCCACCATACGCTGGGTTTCACCCTATTCCCCGAGCAGGGACGCCGTGTTTGTGGTGTCTGTGCTCCTGGTTATCTTTCCCTCTTCTTTTGCTGCGCTCGGATGCGATGTTGGGCTCAGACACTGTCTTCCCTTCCCCTTTTCTCTTCCCCTCACTCTCTGCTTGTACTAATACTCCTTCGGGGAGAAAGCTGTGTTTGCATTTGCCTTTGCTGCTGCACAAAAGAAACCCACTGTGTCCTCCGTGTGGGTTTCTGGCTGAACAAATCTGAACTCTCCTGGTACAGCAGGGCAGCGGCGGGGCCGGGCACAGCAGCAATTTGGAAGCTGCTCCCGGCCTTCCCGCATCCCTCCCTGCTCCCACAGATCCTGTCAGTCCCTGCAGGTCAAATGGCACTTTGCTAGCAGGGCTGGAGAAGTTTGTGAGCGGGATCCAGCCGGGATTTGTTGGGCTCTCCCCCCTCTCCTTCCTTCTGCAGCCATGATTTTAATGTGGGTTAATGCACTTTTTAATAGCGCTCGTGTTGGGAAGCCACGGCGGCTCCTGGGCTCTGCTGCCTGAGCTCAGCTGATTTGTCTCCTGCCCGTTCCAGCAGGATCGTGCATCTGGTACCTGCTTATTCATGCCGGGTTAGGAGGCACAGAGAGTGCCTTGCAGAGCGTTTTTTCGGCTGTTTTCTCCCACAGGATGAGCCAGGAGCGTTGCTGTGGAGTTGCTGCTCTCTGCGCACCACAAAGGCGCTGTCGGCAGCGCCGTGGCTCTTCCCTTTGGGGTGAAACCGTGCAGAGGATCCCTAAGAGGATTTAATGCACAGGATTCCTTCAGCCACACACTGCTGTGGGGGAGGAAGGGCCTGGATGGAGGTGCTGAAGCTGATTTTCCAGCACGTGTTGTGTTTTCCTCCCCTCGAGCAGCTGCTGTGGTGTGTCCAGGTGTGGTGGCACTCGCTGGCTGTGACAAAGGTGTCCCTAAGGTGTGTGGGATGCTGTGTGGACACATGTGGGACAGCCCTGCCTTGCTCTGGAGGAGCTGGTGGTCCAAAACTCACTTCAAAGGACAGCTAAAACCACTTGGGTCTGCCCTCCAGGAGTTTCAGGAGCTCCTTTTTGTGGGCAAGGGGCAGGCATGGCTGTGTTTTCTTGCCAAAGTGGCTTGAAGGGATTTGCCATAATTAAATTCCCCTGAGCCAAGGGCAGCAGAGCTGGAAGGATCACCCCTGCTGAAAACCCTACTTGGGATCTCTGGTCTGGACACTACTTTGAAAAAAAAATCTTATCCCAAACCTCTCCAAAAGGACATTCTTCATCCTGGGATTTGCACACCTGTGCCCTTGGGTTTGTATTTCATGGGCATCCCAGTGATATCCTGACATCCTGCTGTTCCTGCAGCCCGCGCAGGCTGGAACTTGGGCTTCCAGTGGAGCTTGCAGGAGGAAGCTGCTTTTTGCTCCTGTCTGGGGCTGTGTTGCACCTGGGGGGGAGAAGGATCTGTCCCACAGCTCCGTGGCCCAGGACACCTGGGCAGAACAAATTTCTCTCTTGCAAACGGTCTGAAGCAGCCTGTGCTGGCTCTTTCTGAGAGTTGATAGGTCAGTGTTCCAGGGCTGCTTTTTCCCTGGTACCACTGGCTCTTCAACCCCCTTAAAGCTGTCAGGGCTTTGGTGGAAGAGAGGCAAAGTCCCAGCACAATTGGGATTATCCATTACTATGGGATGTGTGGTCCCCTTGGTGGGAAGGAATTGCTGCTGCCATGAATCTGCCTGCCTTTGCTTCTCCCTGGGGAATAATTCACCTGTCCCTCCCCTGCTCCAGTGCCAGCCGAACTGGGGGAGGCTGGAAACAACTGGGGAAGTGTGGGAGCTTGGGCTGTGGGGAGGAGCACCAGTGAAGATGCACCTACAGCCACCTCCTTCCCTCACTGGCCTGTACTAGATGGATTTGGCAGCATCTTAAATTTACCTTGGATGGGAAGATTTCTGCCTGTCTAGGGCTCTCTTTCCAAAGGCATGTTTGCTTTCCCTCGGGGTGATGAATACCGAGTTCTCTGGGTGTTGCAGGGTATGTTTTTCTCCTTCACAGTTCACTTGGTTCCTCCCTGGAAGCAAATGCTTTACAATCTTCTGTCAGAGGGGCCCATTATCAGCAGCAGTGGCTCAACTTCCCACTGGCTCAGCAGCAGCCCCCAGGTGGAGAAGGGTGAAATTATGCTGATGAGAGAAACCAGGCCAATTCCACCCACCAACACCGGCTAGGACCAAGAGATGAGGATTTCCACACCTTGGGGGTGGTTACTGGGTGATGGGGAGGAAAAATACAAGGTTTGGGGTGCTGGGAGTGTGTGTGCAAGAGCTGGGGCACTTGGGGAGTTTCTGTCTCTGACAAGCATGAGTCTGTTAATGAAAAGCCTGGAAATTTGTGGTTGTGGTCCCTCTTCCATGTTAATCCTTCTTGCCATGTGGAGAGCAGGTCAGCCTTGCAAGGGAAGTGTGCTGGGCTGTTCCCTAAACCCAATGTCAGCACTGGGAGCTGTTTGGGACATACAAGGAGTGGAAGCTTTAAAAATGATGGTGAGGAAGAGCTGCTGAAGCACAAGAGGTTGTACCTCAGGGGTGGTTCTGTGGTTCTGTGAACTGAAAATGGTTGAGTAGAAGACAGAGATGGTTTGGAAAGAGCTTTGTGAGGTGCTGCTGGTGGAAAGGTGCAGCCTTGGCAGGAGCAGTGTGTTCACAACTGGGCTGCATGGGAAGGAAACTGAAATAAGCCTCAGTTAAAACTGGTGTTGTCCAGTCTGTGCTGTCCCAAAGGAATGGTGCAGAACTGCCTCCTCCAGTGCCTGTTTTAACACAATTTAGGTTTCCCATCTGCACCTCCTGCAGTGAGAGCCACGTGAGGACCACCGATGACTTTGCTCAAATCAGCTTTTTTGCAAGGTTTCAGCTCTCAGAAAAGCACAGGAGGGAGGAGCTGGGGTTTTGCTCAGGTGCCCTGTGCCAGAGGGAGGGGAGACGGGCACAAGTTCCTCCTTGGAGCTAAAGCTGCATCCCCACCAGCCTCCCCCTTCCAAGGTTAAGCAGAGGTGCCCAGGCAGTTTATGCACAGCACATCTTGGGCTGATGTCGATTATTTCTGTGCTTTCCTGTTGGTTTAGGGGACACCAACTGGAGTCTGAACGTGCCTAGAAATCCCTGACAGGTTCCCAGCACCGCGTGTCACCAGCTCCAGCCGCTCTGTAGTCGGACTGCAAACATTGGGATAAAAAAGCTCCGTGCTCTTCTTTCTTTTGTAGCTGTAAATAAAGGGGGGAGAGGCCAATGTGCCCCTTAGGTTGTGAGCTGGCTGAGGATCAAGGGCTTTGAATAAACTGTTTTCTTCCTGTGAGCAGCCTGTGATGGAGAGTGTGGCTGCTCCAAAGCTCTGATTTAATGATCGGCTTTGCGAGTTTGTACAGCGCTCTCAGCTCCTCAGCACGCTGGGTGCAGGGGGCTTTATGGAAATGCTGCTGGAGAATTGGCTTTACATCACTTCCAGAATCTTTCCAGTAGGATTAAACAGCTTCTATTTATTTATTTATTTACTTTAAAGCCCAGCAAATTTATACCAACAATTGCTGAAGGCCCTAATTTATCTTCAGTTCAGGAGCAATACGAGTCTTTCCTTTGGCTTCATTGAGAGCTACCTCTGGCCAAAGAGAGTGACAGAGCCACGGTGACCATGTACAAGCTTATTTTATAAATCAATAGGTAGTGAAACAAATTGGTTGTAAATCAGTCTCTTATTTGCTGAGATTTAAGGCGTTTGGTGGAGCTCTGAGTTCTCGAGGCGGTCTGCCCTGCCTTCAGGGCTGGCACATGGCCTGGATTTTGCAGGGATGTGGGAACCCAGTACTCATTTCAAACATGCCAGGAGATGTGCAGGGTTTCTTGGCTGGGAGGAAATAAAGTTTAAAACCTGTGCTCGTCTTTCCAGGCAAAGGTTGAGCAGCAGGATCCTGGGGTTTCCATTCCTGCACTTCCCTACACCTCATGGCACATCTGTACTCCAGTCTGCTGGAAAGGGGAAGAGCAAAGTATCCATTTGTGAATTGTGCCTTATGGTAGGACAGAGAAAATGCTGGGATTTGGTCTTGGAAACGGTGGCCTAACAGATGTCCTGGTTCAATATGCCCTTTGAGTGTAGCCGAGCCTGTTTATTCATTGCCTCGCTGGCAAGACCCACACTCAAGTGTTTGCCTTTCCCTGGTGGCAGCAGCAGCCTCCAAAGTGGAGCAGAAGGAGCTGGAGGTCACTTGGCTGTTACATGGCTCTTCCTTTTACCGACTTGCATTAAACAGCTTAAAATCGAAATGTGCTTTTAGTGCCTGTGAGCGATGGGCTCTGGGCGTCCTGCCTCAGCTGCTGTCACGTGCTGGAGAAGTGGGAGGTGGAACACTCGCATTGTTAAATTCAGATGCTAACTTGGGGATAAGATCTTGTCTTAATGTGTTCATTCAACGCCCCCACTCACAACAGAAGCTACAGCAGCTTTTGGTCTGCTGCATTTGGGGTGGAGCAGGATGTAATTGGTTTTTGAGGGCTTTGCCATAACTGCTGCTCATTAACCATTGATGCAGGCACGGTCAGACTTTCAACTCCAATAATAGATGCTGTCTTTTGTTTCCAATTTCTTTGCTTTGGGTGGAATTGCCGTGCAGGTTTCACGTGTGTGTGGTCATGTGGTGGCTAATTCACCTCCTAAGGGCTGCTGGATTGATGGTCTGGGGTTGTCATGCTCAATGTGACACAAGGAAAAGGCAGTGGTGAACCCCTGCCTGGCTGGGCTGGGGCTGGGAGGATGTGGAGCCTTCTGGGTGAGCAACCCCTAAGTTGTGGGAGGGGAAATAGAAATGGAGAAAATGTTCAATAATTTGTTTTTTTCTGAGGAGCTCTGCCCAGCAGGACACGCACTGCTAATTATGAGTGAAATATGCCCCGATGGTGGAAGGGATGATCTTCCTCAAACTTCCCCATGGATGAGGGATCAACCTTTGTGCTGTGGGTCCAACATAACCGGGGAGTGAGTGGGAGAAGACACAGGGTTTGGAGTCCCACCTTGCATTTTGGGCAGGTCATCTTTAACCTAAAATCACCTAACTCCATTAAAAGGTCAGAAAGGAAGGGCCTGAATCCCTCTCAGGTGCCTGTTGTCTCGTCCCCCTCCCACCCCCGGCATAAATGAGTATTCAAGCAGTCTGCTGCCAGTCAGTGAATGTCAATATTGGATAAGTGTTTCCTTTATATCACTGCAATTTAGCATAAGCTGCTTGGAAACAAATGTCTTCCATAAGCATGAGGTGTTTCAGTAAGTACACAGTCAACATTACTATGAGGATTAAATAAATGTCAGCCCCACTTGTATGCTCAGCAGCGAGTTAAGACAGCCGAACTTGCATAATGGCCAGCACGGCAGGAACAACAGCAGGGATTTTGAGAGTCTCAGGAAAAAGTGGGATGGAAGGAGCTGCTTTGGATGGATCCAAAGCTTCTGGATCAGAAAGGGGATGTGGAGACAGGTGCAGAGCTCCTTAGGGCAGGGGTCGGTGATGATGGGAAGAAATCCTTCCCTGTGACTGTGGCACTGAGGAGCTGTGCCCTATCTCTGGGAGTGTCCAAGGCCAGGTTGGATGGGATAGTGAATGTCATCCCTGCCCACGGCAGATGGTGGAATGAGATGCATTTCAAGGTTCCTTCCAACCCAAACCATTTTAATTCTATGCAAGGAGATGTGTGGAGCTTCCCTTTGGACTGCCAGGCCTGCTGTTTCTTTGGTGCTGGCTGCAAACCAAAGATGGAAACGTGGTTTAGCCAGTATTGGCTGGATCTGCCTCTGCCTTTCCCAGTGCAAACTGGGAGCTGCTTGGCTGCAGCTGGTGAGGCCAAGGATGAGGCTCAGCTTTGTGAGGGGCTGTAAGCCCTGATTCACCTCCAGCCCAAGGCTTGCCAAAGCCACAGGGATGCAGCCCGTGAGGAAAGGGTGACACTGGTCCATGTGACAGCACTGTCCCCCTGGCAATGCTGTGGGGCCTGCAGGTGCTGCAGGGACATGGTCACCCCTGGCTGCTCTGCCTTCAGGTGTTGGGGGAGAGTTTCTCTCTGCCCAACAGGAAAGCCTCTGGCTTTTCTGAAGGGATTTAAACCCAGCCAGCAAATGGAGATGTCGCTGAGGCAGCTGAGGCTTGAATCTTTCCCTCAAGCTATGTCTGCAGGAAAACCTTCCTTTTTACCACTCCTCACTTTGCATCTTCACCTGTCACCCTGAGATGTCACTTGGTGCCGTCTTGGTCAGCCCATGACAAGTTCTGCCGGCGAGGAGACAAACCCGGGGAGCATGGTGGGGGGCTGAGCTGGCTGTGTTTCCATCCCCAGCCATGCAAAGCCGCTGCTCTCTCCCCAGCTGGCAAGGCGCTGACTGGAGCCACTTGTTCCCAGCTGCACTAAAATAACCGGAGACAAAATCGTTATCACTCAGATGAGCCTTATCAGCTCCTCCGATGTCTGCGGCTGCCTCCGCCCTGCGAGCCCTCGTTCCTGCTGGGTGTGTGTGTGTGTGCTTAATGACCAGCCCTGGCTGTTCCAGGGGACCTGAGCTCAGTATCCCAGCCCTGGCTGCTCCAGGGGACCTGAGCTGAGCATCCCAGCCCTGGCTGCTCCAGGGACCTGGGCCGAGCATCCCAGCCCTGGCTGTTCCAGGGGACCTGAGCTCAGTATCCCAGCCCTGGCTGTTCCAGGGGACCTGAGCTCAGTATCCCAGCCCTGGCTGCTCCAGGGGACCTGAGCTCAGTATCCCAGCCCTGGCTGCTCCAGGGGACCTGAGCTCAGTATCCCAGCCCTGGCTGTTCCAGGGGACCTGAGCTAGTATCCCAGCCCTGGCTGCTCCAGGGGACCTGGGCTGAGTATCCCAGCCCTGGCTGCTCCAGGGGACCTGGGCTGAGTATCCCAGCCCTGGCTGCTCCAGGGGACCTGGGCTCAGTATCCCAGCCCTGGCTGCTCCAGGGGACCTGGGCTGAGCATCCCAGCTCTGGCTGTTCCAGGGGACCTGGGCTCAGTATCCCAGCCCTGGCTGTTCCAGGGGACCTGGGCCAAGCATCCCAGCCCTGGCTGTTCCAGGCACCTGAGCCGAGCATCCCAGCGTGTCCAGCAGCTGCAGGTTTCCCGAGGCTGTGCAATTCCAGCTGGAGGAGCTGCTGGAGCACACAGGGGTGTCCCAATAACCCAGCCTGAGGAGGGGGGTGCACAGGGGAAGGAATGCCCGGGTGTTGTGGCTCCAGAGCAGGTCACCTGGCGGAGCGGCTGCAGGTTTTACCCTCAGTGCTCCCGTTCAGCCTGGCGGTGGCAGCAGCCGCGCTCGCATGGAGCCAGCGCTGCGCTCCCACCTGCCCGTGTCGCGCTCCTTGGCGAGGTCCAAGGTGACCCGCGGGGCTCCGGCTCTGCGGGGATGCTGAGAGCAGCACGGACAGCTCTGGGCTCAGCAGCTAAGGCCATTCCCTCGGAAGGGAGAGGTGGTTTGAGTGCTGGAGTTGGGGCCCGTCTGAAGTTGCGTCCCCAGTGGTTGGACACGTCCAGGAGGAGGCTGTGGTGACCCTGCCTGGGGACACATTGTGTGAATGCCATGGGCTGCTCTATGGGTCCGGGTGTAGGAGGGGGATGTGGGGCTGTCTGACCCAGCTTTGTGCCCCCACAGGGATGAATAAATGTACATGAGGGGTTCACCAGCTCCATGAACAGCTCCACCGTCTGTGTGGGATAGCCTGCAGCAGGGAATGGCTGCCATCCCTGGTCAGTGTGCTGCGCTGTGCCTTGCTCTCTCCCATGAGCTGATGCCTGGAGTGTGATTCAACACTCGTCTCTTTTCCTTCTGGCTGTGTCTTTAATAAGCCAGGACTGACGGGGCCACCCCCCACCCTCCACAAGTGCTGCAGAAACAGAACCAACAGATGCTAAAATTAGGCACAGCTGTTTGCAGCGTTTTGTCCTCCCGATCACAGAGTCTGACACTGTCTGTGCTTATTCCTCATCTTGTCCAGACACTGAAAAGGTTTAAGATATCAAAGCTTGGAGTGGCTGTAAATTAACTCCTTCTGTCTAAGCTGAAGCTTTACTTACTGATGGCAGATTTCTTGTGATTGCTTTTACTTGCCCTTCTAATAATGGGAATTGCCAGGGAACAAGACAGGGTCTTCTCTCTGTACCTGGGAGACTGCACTGCTGGCTTGGCCTGTTCAGGAGCTTCCCCACCAGGGACCAGGGGGGACATCTTCAGTCCTGCTGTCCCTCAGCCTTTATGTGCCTAAACCCTATTCTGTGTGCAGCTTGGATAACCTCAGCAGCCCAGCTCAGTCTCTGCATGCCTAAAGGTGTTCCAGTCCAGCCCCACATCCCTGTGCCACGGTGATTCCAGCCCCACATCCTGGCCATGGTCACCTGCTCTTGCTTTGGTGAGGGGGAAGATTCTCTGGGCATTTTTGGTGCTTGCAGGCTTTGTGTTCATGGTTTGGGCGTTCAGGTGAGTGTCACCCCACAGCTGCTCTTTCCCTCCCTGCTGGGTGTGTTTGGCCTGGCAGTGGCTGTGGGGAGCATTTTGGGAGGAGGTGGCTGTCCCTGTCACCTGCCACCCCTTGGAAAACATAAGTTCCCCTCCAGTGGGGTGGCAGAGCAGGGGCTGAGTGGCACCAAAGTGGAGCTGTAACACTCTGGAAAGGGCAGCAGGAGGAATTTCATGGCAGAGCAGAAATGTCTTTTCTGTCAAGCCTGGAGCAGTGTACACGTCCCTCGTGACAGATCTGTGCTGATGGCAGCACACAGCTCTTGGGCTGGCTGTGTTGGGGTCTGCATGGGGTTGTGAGTCTGAGGGGTCTTTTCTGTCTCTGTCTCTGTGTCTCTGTGCCTCTGTCTCTGTGTCTGTGTCTGTCTCCTGTGCCAGGAGCGCCTGCTGAAGATTCCTCTTGCTCCGGTCATGCTTAAAATGATAATGTTGGTTTAAGATAGACACTTGTGATAAACTGGGGAACGTGGCACCCTTTAAAACCCTCAAAGCTCTCCCTCATCAAGTGGGCTGGCTGGGAAGGCAGCAGCCAGAGCGTTCCAGGGTGTTCAGATTGCTGTGATTCCATGCTGACCTGCTCCTAAGGATGCTGTGCCTTGAAAGGACTGCCACCTCTCACCTTCCTCACCTCCTGACTGCAACAGGCTGGCAGCAACTCTGTGCAGCTTCCTGTGGTCTCCCCAGATTGCCTCTTTTCACTCTTTCTGTGGTGGAAACAAATCAGGAGGGGAGTACTAAAGGAAGGCAGCTTTTCCCTGGGGAGGAGTAGGGGTGGTGGGGGGGAAGATGAAACATCCCGAGGAAAAGGACCACGAGCAAATGCCAAGGGATTGACGTCCCTCGGCGATGTCTTTGCAGGAGTGGTTGTAGCAAACCTTTCATCCAGCACAGTGATTTTTCCTGCAGCAGGGAGGTTTCTCCCCGTGGTTTGGCTTTCTCCCAAGGCTAGGCAGAAATCTGTGTAGTGCTCTTAACCCCTACAAGTTTCTGCTGACTCGAGCAGATCGGAGTTGTTGTCCCTGTGGGAGCATCTTGTTCGAAATCAGGAAGAAAAGTTGAACTTTTAAAACTTCTAGAGCAGGAAACATCCAAGAGTTAGGGATTGGAGACTTGGAAGTAGACTTGGCAAAATACCATGTTTTGATATCAGAAATTTTAACATGGAGTTTAGGAAGGGTTTTTTGCACAAAGGATAGTGAGTATCCCTGTGGATGAAGGGAAAACTTGTAAAAAACATTTGTCTGCTGATTGCTGGTTTTTCTCTGGGGCTTGGAAATGGATTTCAGGTCTCTTCTTGCCTTTGGCCTGGCCAGTGAGCCACCGTGGTGGCTCTCTGAACGCCCCAATTTGTCACAGTATATTGAATTCTAAACCAGTGTTAATCTGATCTGTGTGTCTGTAAAGCATCTTGTGTTGGGTTTGATAAAATTAGGTTTTATTGTCTAACACAGTTTATTTCTCTTGGTCTGGTTGCGTGCTTTTATTGCCTGTTCTGCTCTGTACCATGAGGCCATCGTGTGCCAGCATCTGCCTCACTTGCTCAGCTCTCAAAGCACCTTAAAATCAGCCCCTGATTGTTGGAAGTATGGAAAGACTCTGAAGGTGCCAATGATATCAGTCTGGCACTGGTGCATTGAGCAGGTACAGAAAGGACCTAAGAGGCAATTGAAGAGATTGATGGGCAGTAATGGGGATAATTGTAATTTTTGTCCTGTGTTTTTAATAAAGTGATTGACGACAGGCACAGCTGGAGCCCCCATGCGGAGACCAAGAGATGCAGTTAAATTACAGAGGCTTCTTAACTTAATGAGGCCAGGTAATAAAAACGAGGCATAATGAGCAAGGTATAATAGTACTATTATGCTTAGAGTGCTCTCACCCAGGGCTGAGCAGGCGGTGCCTGGGCTTGGGATGATCCCACTGCAGGAGGGGCTGCTCTCCCTGGGAAAGATCAGGAGTGGGAGACTTGGGAAGGATATTGGTGACCCCACTGGGAGGAAGGATTTCCTCCCCAGGGAAAGATCAAGAGTGGGAGACTGGGGGAGGATATTGGGTGATCCCACTGCAGGGAGGGCTTTCCTCCCTGGGGAAAGATCAGGAGTGGGAGACTTGGGAAGGATACTGGGCAGCCAAGTGCTAAGCCAGGCCTGAACGAGCAGGTGGAGCACCAGACATGGTTGTATTTGTGAGGTTTGGGGCTGCTTTGCTCCGTGTTTTATTCCCTTCATGTAGCCTTGGGGGAGTCCATGTGACCCCTGTTGCTACACAGATGACATGGCCAGAGGGTCAGATTTAGTGACATGAAGGAAAAGCAAAATTTAACAGCCTGGAGGGAGGATGTGCAGGGAGTGGGTGGATGGGCTTGGGAAGGTTGGCCAGGGCTGCACCAGGCTCATGTCACACCTTGATTTGGAGCCTTGGCAGGGAGGCTGCAGCAGCTGGATTGGGACCTTTGTGGGGGTGGAGGTGGGAAGAGGATTAGTGTCTGCAGAGCAGTTGGGTGTCTGCCGCTGCTAAATGTGGTTAAACCTGAGCGACTTCTAATCTAATAATGAAAGGAAGAGAAATAAGTGTTCTCAGTGATGCATGCCCCTCACGGTAAGTACTAATTGAAAACAGATATTTACTTTAAAATGAAAATGTAATACGATAATGGTGGGTTGAGAATTTCGCACACGTAGGAGGGAGAGATGAGCGTGCACAGCCTCCCATCTGCTGTGCCCTGGCTTGGTGTGTCCCTGGGAGCAGGATCTCCCACACTGCTGGGCCTGGCAGCCTGGACAAAGGACCTGGGGCTTGTGTTGGAGCAGAGCTCAGCCTTACTCAGCTAAAATCAGCTTCATTGAAGGTCTCTTGAGCTGAATTTGGTCTTCCAGGACCTTCCGAGCTGGGCTTCTGTCCTTCCTCCCACACCTTGCAGAGTCTTCCCAGCCAAATCTCCATGGGCAGGAGAGATGGGCAAGCATCACCTCCCAAATCTCCATGGGCAGGAGAGATGGGCAAGCATCACCTCCCTCGTCACTGAGATGGGGACAGTGGTGCTGACTCTCTTCCTGATGGTCTCTGCTGCTTGAGATGCCCCTTGCTGTCCCTTTCTGGCTGTCCTGCCCCATTTCCCTGGCTTGGTGGGTGGACCTGGCTGATGCTGCCTTTTAGCTGCTGGAGGAGCACTGGGGACACCTTTGCTGTCTCAGGATGATCTGAATGGGTGCTGATCCCTTGGGGAAACCCTTGGCTGGGAGTGCTGAGACTACAGCACCTCTTGGTGTCTGTTTGTCCTCCCTCCCCTCCTCTCCCTGAGCCAGTTTCATTGCTCCAGAGCCAGAGTCAGGATCCTTTTCCAAGTGTTTGTAACAAAGCTCAGTGCAGCGTGACTGGTGGCCGTTAAAAGATCCTCCCCAACAAGAGCCCCCCCAGTGCTGGAATCTTCTGAGGGAAGTAGCCTGGCCCTAATCCCTTTGTGCAGAGTTCCTGCTTGTTTCTTCCTATGGGTGCATTTGTATAATTTGCATTTTGCACTCTGATCATATGCGTAGAATTCAAATTGAAATGGGGCTTGAATACATTTGCATGCTAATGAGGCAGTGGCTTTATTTATTTATTTGGAGCCCTCTCAAGCAGGCAGCCCTGTGCTGGGGAGCAGCTCCTGCAGCTCTCTAGGTGACAGAGCTCTGTGGCAGCAGAGGAGCCTCAGTTTTGTCCCAGGACCCACTTGCCCCCTGTGCACAAGCAGGGGAGGCTGGTGTGCTCTGCTCAGCACCCTTGGCTCAGCTTCGCTCAGCCTGTGTGGAGATCAACAGTTTCAGCCCCCTTAACTACCCAGAGATTCCTCTTTAGCTAATCCTGGTGTTAACTGGGTGTGGGTGAAACATTTCTGTGTTAGAGATGGAAGTGGAGTTGGCTAGTAGTTGGAAGTAGTGGCACGAGCCACTTGATGGTGACTGCAGAGGTCCGTGGGCAGAATAACCAGAGCGTGTCCCCATTCTCTCCTTGACTTTGGGGTGCTGCCCACAGCTCCCTGTGTTCCTTCTCTCTGTTCTGGGGCTGTTATTTCTGGTGTCCTTGGGCACCAAGGGATGCTGCACAGAGCTTGGGCTGTGCTGCCCATCAATCCCCAGCTGCTGATTGGGGGATCCCACTGGGAGGAAGGGCTTTCCTTACTGGGGAACAATCAGGAGTGGGAGCACCTGGGAGCTTCCCTTGGTGCTGCCCTGCTCCACCCATGCTGTGCTCCCTCAACAGGAGCCTCTCTGTAAAGCAATAGCGAAGAAAGTTTGGAAATGTTGAGAAGGAGAAGCCAAGGGCTGGGAGAAATCCAGTTCCCAAAACTCCACAGCATTACTGGGGGGAGAAAGACCCCAAAGCCTCTGAGTTGCAGCATCGAGTCCCTTTGTGCTGTGACTCCAAGCCCCAGTAGACACATCCAGAGCACAGCTTGGTGCTCAGCCTTTCCATGCCAGCTTTCCCTCCTGGATGACTCCTGCTGCAGCTGAGTTCCTTGCTGGCACAGGGAACACTGGCCAAGCCAAGGCTCCTGAAATGGCAGCAGGAATTGGGTCACATTGTGCTGCCCCAGGAGAGGGAGTTTCTCTCAGAGCAGTCTGGCTTTCAGTTATTATTTTATAGAGGATGTTAGAGGTTGATAAGGGAGCTGTTCTGACTGCCAGTGAGGCTTATTTGGGGCTTATTGTGTGCTCCAGTTTGTATTTTAATATAGTCAAAGGTGACTTACAACTTTAATATTAATTTTAAAACTGATTGCTCAACTTGCTTTTTTATCTATGTTAAACCAGATTAATCTCAGCCTTCCTTGATCCTGTTGGTAGCTTTTCTCTCCCTGGCTGGAGCCACACGTGGTCTGTGTTGCACCAACAAAAGCTGAGGAGGAAGATGTTTTTGTGGCGATAAAGAATTGTCGCGGGGCCGCTTTTTTCCCAGAGAAATCTCAGCTCTACAAGCTCGACAATGGCATCAGTGGGAGCTCTTGCTTTTGTCCAAGGCTCTCCTCCTGAGTGTGCAGAGCGGGGCTTTGCTGAACAACACCTGGTTTTGTGCTTCCCATAGAAACCTGCTCCTTGCTGTTGTGTTTCTCGGCGGTTTTCCAGAATCCATGCTCTCCGTGCTGCTTTGTGTCTCTGGCATTGCAATTCCTCTCACGCTCGCTCTGCTGCTCGCAGGGTGTTCCGTGCCCGAGGTGACAATATTCCCTGGGTTGGGAAGGTGGCCTTGGGGCAGCAGGAGCTGCAGTTGGATCCTTGTCCTGTTTCTGGCTCCTTGAGAAGGCTGGAGGAGCCAACAGCAGTCAGAGTTGGGTGATGTTTTGCCTCTGGGTGCCTAATTCGTGCTGGTTTGGGCATTTGCTTGATACTTGGAGTAGAAGTCACACCTTTCAAGGTGGCCACTTTGGTACCCAAAACTGAGTTGCTCTTGACAAAATTCACCATTAAGCTGGGCTGCCCAAAGTGGAGGCTTTGGTGCTCTCCAGCAGTTTTCTAGGCAGTCCCAGAATGGTTTGATTTGGAAGAGACCATGAAGCCCATCCAGTTCCACATGTCCCTGCCATGGCAGGGACACCTTCCACTATCCCAGGTTGCTCTGAGCCCCGTCCAGGCTGGCCCTGAACACTTCCAGGGATGGGGAATCCCAAATGATGTGCTTTAAGTGAATCCCCTTGACTTGACCATTGGACTTGATGACCTTAAAGGTCTTTCGAGTTGTAATGACCCCATGATTCTGTGACATTCCCAGGACACCCAGTGACCAGTTATGCTGCTGTAGGTGCTCTGGATCTCGGACCATCCTTGCTGGTGCTGTCAGTCTGTGGAACATTGGTGGCTGGTTGATCTTTGTAGTTGGAAGAAAAGGATCAGAGTCATGGCCCTGGACACCTGTGGTCATAAAGCTTCATGTCCTGAGCATTGACCAGCCTGGTACCAGTGGCACCAGAGAAATCACCCCAAAGACTGAGTTTACAGTACTCCCTGTACCTCTGGGAATGACTGCTGGAATCAAATGCTCTCTAAGCAGCCTTGAGATTTTTCCTGGGTTTTGTGTGGGAAAGCATTTTACTGATGGTCCATGCTCTCCAAAATACCTCCCAAATGCTGCTTGTAGCTTTTCTCCTGCCAGCCATACAAAGAACTGCATTTCAGAGCTTGTTATTCCATGCACAGTGCTGTAAATAAACATGCTGGATTGGTGGGCTGGAATTTGAATGAGCCCAGTGGATCTGACAGTGGCATGTGGGGGGAACTGAGGCACGGAAGGCTCGTGTGACATCCATGAGAGCTGGTATCACAACCTGGGGGGGAACAGGAGGATTTGTTTGCTAGATCTGCCCCTGGTTTGTCTGTTCTGCTTCAGCCTGAGGTGGGGAAACACCAGGTACCGTGTTGGCTCAGGAGCCAAACAAGATAAGACAGTGATAAGACTGAAAAGCCACTGAAGGCAAGACTTGACTCGGTGCGAGCGAATGCCGAGCAGCAGCCACATAAATCCCATTTGTTTTACATTTCAGAGCTTAATGAGACAGAAATCGCATGGCAATTGTCACATGTGAAGGCAGCGATTGCTGGTTTGCATTTAACTAAAGCAAGCGCTGCATGCAGCACCAGGATCCTCCTCCTGCAAACTGCTGCTGCCCTGGAGCTCAGCACCCACCCTGGCTGGAAACAACCCCCTGGCAGCCACACCAGGTGCTCCTGGATGTCCCCAGACTTCTCCAAAATAGTCAAATGTCCCATTCTTTGTGTAGAGTGGTTTGGGTTGGAATGGTAATCAAGTCCAGGTACTGAACTCTTTGTGGTTTCACCAGGATGTGGGTACTGAAAACCTTCTGGAACGATCTGTAGCAAGTTTGTAAAAAGACTGAGGGCAGGTGCTGCAACCGCCAGGATCAATCCAGGCTGGGGATGAAGGGATAGAGAGCAGCTCTGGGAGAAGCACTGGGGGCGCTGGGGGTGAGAGCTGGCCCAGAGCCCCCCTGTGCTGGGCTGATCCCCCAGCGTGGGCAGCAGGGGAGGGGGAATTCTGCCCCTCTGCCCTGCTCAGGTGAGACCCCACCTGCAGAGCTGCCTCCAGCACAGGGGTCCCAGCACAGGAAGGAGCTGGAGCTGCTGGAGCCAGTCCAGAGGAGGCACCAGGATGAGGAGAGGGATGGAGCAGCTCTGCTGGGAGGAGCAGGCAGAGCTGGGGGTGCTCACCTGGAGAGGAGAAGCTTTGGGGTGAGTGAATTGTGGCCTTCCAGTGCCTGAAAGAACTGACAAGAAACATGGAGAGAGACTGGACAAGGGCCTGAGATGAAAGGACAGGGGGAAATGGCCTTAAGCTGAGGGAGGGTAAATTCAGATATTAGGAAGAAGTTGTTCCCTGTGAGAGTGCTGAGGCCCTGGAATGGATTTCCCAGAGAAGCTGTGACTGGCCCATCCCTGGAAATGTCCAAGGCCAGGTTGGACAGGGCTTGGAGCAACCTGGGACAGTGAGAGGTGTCCCTGCCCATGACAGGGGGTGGAACTGGATGAGTTTTAAGGTCCCTTCCAACCCAAACCGTCCCAGCATTGTGTGCCTTGTCCTCCGACGGGTGCACACCCTCCTGGGAATCCTCTCCAAGCTGTGTTAACCATCGAGCCCTCCCTGGTTTGTCACTGCAGACCTGTAGTTCTTTCAGATGAGTTGAACAATAGAAGGATATTAGTGCCAAAAATGCATTAACTTGGGTAACTTCCTTCGTCTCTGCTAATTTGTGCCTTCGCTTTCCAGATAATGTTCATAAATTGCTAAAGCAGTACTTTAATATTAACATAAGCTGCAGTCTCTGTGACAACTGTTACAGAATGGGCTGTTTGCAGCTCTGGAATTGATATTTTTTCTTTTTGCCCTTGTCTGTCTGAACTGAAAAACTGAAGAGAAATGCTGTATTGGGTTAACCAAAAACATGACCAAAAATATTTGTTTCAGGTCAAATAAAATATTTCATTAGATATGGTGTGTTCTTTTGTTCAGATTTTAAGAACCTTTTTTTAAAGTAAATTCACTTCAGAGATGCCTTGGGAGGGGAAAAAAGTCTAAATGTTTCATGTAGAGGAGAAAATGTCTAAATAAACCACTTGTACTTTTGACACCCACTCCTCCCCTTCCAGGCCAAATAGGTTTGATGGGAATTCACGAACAGCTTTGCTTGACCCACATTTGTGTTGGAATTATTGTGCCAAAGATGCAGGGGGAAGAGTTAATGAGTCATTTTTAATGGGTATCTCAGTAGGTGAGAGAAGGACCGAAATTATCTGTTTGAAGGAATAATAGGACCCTGGTTAGGTGACAAAATCCTGCTCTTAATCATCCTGGGGGTGGTGAAGATGGGAAGCTGGGGGTTGGATCATCCTCGTTAGATAAGTTGGGGGTGAGCAGGATTTTGCAGCTGGCCTAGAGCTTTGGAGGGGGGTAGGCTGGATGTAGGGAAAAGGTTCTTCCCCCAGAGGGTGTCAGGCACTCAACAGGGAATGGGCACGGCCCCGAGGCTGCCAGAGCTCCAGGAACCTTTGGACAACTCCCAGGGATGCACAGGGTGGGATTGTTGGGATCTCTGGGCAGTAGCAGGATTTGGACTGGATGATCCTTATGGGTCCCTTCCACGAGGGGGAACCAAACCCAGCTGACAATCCCTGGTGTAGATCCTTCCTCATCCCAGGTGAGGGTGTGACTGGTGGGGTGCTGGGTTCCCAAATCCTTGCTGCCTATGTTTCACTCTCAGCTCCTTCAAAGTGTTGAGTGTTTCCTGGTGAATCCCTGCCAGGGTAACTGAGACCTTCTCAGTGCCAAGGGAAACCCCAACATCCCAACTCCTGTGTTGAAAAGCACTCAGAGAAAATCCTGCTGGGATCTGCTGCTGTGGTGTCTAGAATGTGAAGTGAGCAAAGGTCTGGTTGCGGAATCATTTGGGGAGGACCTTTGGAGTGGTCCAGGTCTTCTGCTGGACAAGTGCTGTTTCTCTGGGCACATCCATTTGGATACAACTCCTCCAAGTTTGCATGTGGAGCACTGGGAAGGCTGTGATCTGTTTTAGTGCAGTAATTGAGCAATTGCATTGTTCTGGACACAGCAACTAATGATTTTTTTTCTGTATGATAATGCATCTTCATTACTCTGGGGAAATCATTTGCTCCTGTGAAGACAGGCCTCTCATTCCTGGGTTAAGGGGGAAGAGACTAATGGCTTAATTAAAAGGTTGGAGAGAAAAATCTGTCTTAACCCTTTTTTTGTGTGTTTGAAGCGTGCTGTGGGTAGAGAGATGCACATGCAGTCTTGGCACAGCCTTCATCTCAGAGAGTGTTTGGGACCGGTGGACACAAATTCCAGGTGTTCCATCCATCACCTGTATCTCCCACAAGCCTTCTGCCCCTTGGAATGGGTCAGCGAGGGCCTGAGCTGTGCTTGTTTGTGGCCAAGGCTGAGATTTATTCCGTGTGAAAGGGAAGTGTTATTTAAATCTGCACATTTTGCAGGATGTGAGAGCAGCTCCCCGTAATCTACAGCCCTGGTGTCCGCTGGGAATGGTCCATTAGCATCTTTCATTCCTGGAGTTGGATGTTTTGCAGCTCCTTTTAGCGGTGATAATCCAGCAAAGGCCCTGTGTTGTTCACACTGCAATATTTATGGAGCCAGCCTTCCTTTGAATTTCCATTCTGGCTTTGGCCAAAGGCAGAGAGAGAACACGAGCAGTGGCTTTAGTACCACACTAGTCCAGGCTTTTCCCTTGTTGGGATGTAGGGCTTTCCAGAGGTCTGTTTGGAGCTGATTTGGTATCCTGTGGGAAAGGAATGGGAAGGGCTGAGTGTGTCTGGCAGCGATTGTGCCCTCCCAGCCTCCATCCCGAGGGAAATAGTGGTGCAAAGCCCTTTCCTGAAGGCAGGTGAGCAACCATAAGCAGAGGCAACAGGACCAGTGGGATTTTGTGCAGGAGACCTGTATCCTTCCCTCCAAGCCTTTGAACAGAGCAGTGGCAGTGTGAGGCATCTCTTTGTGTATCCCAGAATCATCAAGGCTGGAAGAGATCTCACCATCAGCTCATCCCCAGCACCACCATAATCACCCCAAAGCCATATCCCCAAGTGCCTCATGCAGAACACTTCCAGAGATGGCGACTTCACCTCCCTGCTCACCTTCCAACACCTAATGAGAAAATCCTGCAAATTTCATGAGAAAAGCCATCATGCAAAGGAGCAGTGCTTTCCCTGTGGCTGTTTTGGGTGAGCCCTTCTCGTGTTGCTCACACCTCTGAGTGATTTTATGTTGGGATGGGGATGCCAGCAGTTTCCTTATCCATGAGGTTGGATGGAGCCCGTGGAAATGGATTTCCCATGTTTGTTTTCACAGCTGCTGCATGTGGTGCCTTTCCCTTTGCCTGTGCTCCCTCCACCCTGTGTTCTCCCAAACTGGAGCACTCCTTCCTGTGCCAGGGAGCAGGGGGAGCACCCTGGGCACATCCCATCCCATGCTGTGCTGCTGGGGTTGGTGCTTTGGCTCATTTGGGTTCCTGACTTGGCACTGGAGGAGCAGAGCCCCCGGCACGCTCGTGCCTCTCTCTGCAGCTCTGATTCCCCAGCTCCTCTCTCTTCATTTGACACAATTAAATATTAAAGCCAGTAAACACTTTAGTTCGTCTGCACAGCACTGTCTGCCCAATTATCCTCCTGCAGGGCTGTCAGACTCTGCCAGTTGCTTCCCTGGGTGCTGGCAGCCTTTAGCCTCTGTGCCAGCATCGCTCCAAGGAAAACCCTGCTCTCCAAACCTCTCTTCCCACCTCCTTCTGCAGCTCCTCATGCCTTGGGGTTACCTCAGGTGTCCCAGGGCAGTATTGGCCTGCCTGAGTCTTTTCAAAAGGGCAGGAGGAGCTGTTTGTTCTTCTAAAGCTGTTTTGTAATGCAGGTATTGACTGGGGAATAAAGGTGGAGTTTAGGCAGTGGCTGCTTAGAAACCTGTGAATAGAGGTCAGAGCTGTTGTTTGTGAAGTGCAGAAAGGGTTCTGCATCCCCTGGAGCTGCAGGACGGTGCTCCTGCTGTGTGTGTGTAGACCTGCAGCACCCCGGAAATATTTCCCTGAAGGTGGGATTTTGCTGCTTCCAAAGTATTGGAGTTAAGGCTTTATCTTCTCCCAGTCAGAATTGTGGTGTGGAGTCCCTCCTCAGCCCCTGCCCCAGTACTGAGGATGCCCTGCTGGAAACTTAAACCCCTTTTTGTATTTTTGTGCAGCTGATGAGATTTTGCTGACAAGTGAAGGGAAATTGCTGTAGTCCTCCCAGCCTCAATCAAGCAGAGCTGGTTTGGGGTGGTTTTTTTGTTGCTGTTGTGTTCTTGCCTTTCAGGGCCTTGACATTCAGTGGAGTCCATTTCCAAGAGAGATGGGACAGGAGGATTTTACTGTGGTTTCAAAAGACAGTTTAAGTGCTTGAACTGCTGCCATCACTGAGTTACATGCCTGACTCTGGCCTTGACTGTGCAGGTTGAATTTCTTGCTCTGATTTTCAAGGCAGTCGGCATTAACAGCTCGTCCTGTGCCAGACAGATTGCTGGGAGCAGCTAATGGGGTTTCTCTTTTCATTCTCTCAGCAGTGATGTGCATTCCCAGACCTTGGCAGCAGAGCTGGTCACTGGAAATATCAGCAGAGATCAGTGAAGAGTCTCTGCCTTGCTCCGGGGCTGAGATAACCTGTGTATGCAGAGTTTCACCCCAGCACAAAATTCAGATTGGAATTTTTCCTGGTCTCCATTAAAACTTATTACCCAATGGGGTTACTATTGACCAGGCTTCCTCACCAGTCTGTATTTCCTTCCTGGATCAATAATCTCAGTATTGATTTCAGAATAAGTTGGTATCTTGGAAGTACAGCAATGCTGGCTCCAGTTAGCTCGGGCTCTGCTGCTGTGGGAATTCCCATTGCAGCTCTCCAGGTTTTATCTCTGGGCTGCCTCTTCCACCCTCAGCAGCAGGATTTGGTGTCCTTATCTCAAACCCCTCCAGAGATGGGACTTCATCGGAGGGGAAGAGCCTGGATTTGTTGTCTCAGAAGTGAAACACTCCTGTGCTGTGCTGTGATCCCAGCTCTGCACAGCCCCAGCTCTCAGGGCTGTGGGTCCCCCTCTTGTCCCTTGGGGTGGCTCCCAGGGTGCTGGGTGCAAACTGCAGGGACGGGGAAGGAAAACTGCTCCTTTGGGCTTCCATAAACCTTTCATGGCATCTTACAGCTCCCCAGAGAACCTGAGACCCCAGTGCCACCTTCTCCTGAAGCTTTCTATCATACCCCTCTGCCTGGAGCCACCCTTGGTTATTATTTCTGTCTTGCAGGGCAGAAGCTGCTCCTCTCCGTGGAGTTGTTCTCGGCTGCCCCCGGTTTTCAGAGCTGTGGAATTGACCTGCAAGCCCCTTTGCACACTTTGTCCCCAGCCCAAGGAGACCTCCAGGAGCTCCTGTTAATAAAGCACAAATCTCTGCAGGACTGATGAACTCATCCCTGTGATGGCTTTTGTCCTGTGTGAGGTGTTTCATAAGAAGCTTTGCAGTTCTGTACCACAGCAGATCCTGCAGGCTGAGCTGGCTCAGGAGCAGCTGAGGCACCAGGCAAGATCCCTTAGGAAATCTGTTGGGAGTAATGAACCACAGATGACTCTGTTTTCTGAGCTGCTGTTTCTAGAAAGCTGCCAACCACACAAGTGTGAGGTTAGTGATGGAAAAAATCTTCCATGGGGAAGCTGGGGAAGCTGTTGGTGCTGTCAAATGTCTCTCAGCACAAGAGGCTTCTGCCTTTCTGTCGCAGACAAAGTGTCTGATCCTGTTCTCTCCCTCATTCCTTCCACATCCTGGGAGGTTTGGTGCAGTTCACACTTGCAGAGCACTTGGGTAAAGCATTCTTGAAAAGTGCAAAATATTTATTAGTATTTGCATAGCAGCCCCTGACCTGCTGTGAAGAAGCAGCCCTTCAGCTCTTCTGAGTAAATATACCTTCATTAAATAAAACTGTACTGCACGGCACTGCTCTGTCTCACCTTCATCTGCTTCTTCATGTGTAAAAAGTCTTAGGAGTGCTTGACTTTAATGAATTTTGAGCATGCAGAGTGCCTGCCTGGCCCAACAGTGCAGCTTTTGACCCTGGTGACAGGAATAATCCAAGGGGCTGCAGTGGAATCATTTCCTTAAGGAGTCAGTTTGGATGTTGCCTTATGGCTGGGAACCTGCAGCAGTGCAGGGTCAGGGGGGTACAGGGCTGGTTTCAGCTTGCTTTGCTGGGAAGGTGTGTGGATTGGGGCTGGCCAGGGCTCCTTGTGCTGCTCCTGGGGCATCACAGCCACCCTTCAGACCTCCTGTGTGCTGCTGCTGCAAAGCTGCTGGCATTGCAAACGGGATGCCAAGGCTTTGGGTGCTCTCGGTGGCCCATAAAATCTTCTTGAGCTTTACATGACGTTAAAGCTTGAAGAGGCACTATTTAAAGCAGAGTGTTTTCACAAGTGCTTGAGGTTGGCTTAATGCTGCTCTTGTTGCAGTTAAGCCCAGTTCAAACAAACTTTGTTCAGCACTGAGCACACTCTGGAAATATTCCCCTCTCCCCCACCCCCCTGAGGAAGGCAGGCAGATATTTGTGTTAGAAGAGTCTCTATATAACTGGGAGGCTCCAGCCATTTCCAGGCTGACTGGAAATAGTGAGGACAGAAGGCACTGGCCATGATCCACCAGCTTTCCAGCCTTGGCAGAAGCAGTAAATAGGCTGCCAGGTAATGCTGGGTGTTAAGGGGGTATTTCTGCTTTATAATTCATTGAGCAGCTTACAGGTTCAGTTGGGAAGCTGCTTTCTCTTCAGCATCTTTATTAAAAAAAAAGTTGCACAGCTAAACAGATTTCCTTGATTAATTCCTGAAGTGTATCCTCATCCTTCCCACATGTCAGCTGACAAATGACTGTTTTGTCTGGCATTCCTTATTGGCCTATTTGTTTTTAATACAATGCAGAGAGCAAAGAACCCAGGCAAGCACGAGCCTCTTGCTTGTAGCTTTGGGGGCTCGTTTTTCATCTGGGAACTGAGGTGCTTTTTTTGTGGTTCCTCATTTTCATTCAAGGCTTTATTGCAGGTTATAAAATGCAGTGTTCAGAAGAGAAGTCCACTTGTTACCCTCACCTCTTGGTCCCCAGTGCCACACTTTGGGACACTGACTGTGCACCTGTTTGTCTTTGCTCCCCTCTGCTCCAGTGTTTTATGTGAGAGCCAGACTGAGAGTGTGCTCATAGCTGTTGTACTTGGAGAGTCTTGTGAAGCTTCCCCAAACCCCAGGAATATGTGAGGGATAGAGAATAAACACCAGATGCTGCAGTGCCACTGAATAAAGCTGAAAAAGCATAATCCACCCATATGTGCCAGATTCATCCCATCTATGCTTTGTTCCCCATGCAGCCTGCTGCTCTTAGAGAATACTAAAATCCCAGACTGGTTTGGATTGGAAAGGTCCTCAAAGCTCATCTCACTCCTGCCATGGCTAGGGGTACCTTCCAGCAGCCCAGGCATTTCCAAGTCTCCAGGGCTCTGCAGCAAGTTCTTGGTGCTGTGAAGGATTTGTGCCCCTGCTGGCTTTCTTCTTAATCTGCCAGAGATAGGATTTGCCAAAATACTTGAGCTGAAGTTCAGCTGGCTTGCAATGGGATTAGAGCTCCTAAAGAGGCGAGGAGTCTCAAACGTGGGTGTTGCTGTCACCTCTGTCCTGGAGCTGCCAGGCTGGGGGGATGCTGGAGTAATTTGGATCTGGGTCCATTTCCTTTTTAGTCTTTGGTGGCTGAGTCTCTCTTGTCCCTTTAAAACAAGATCACTTTGTTTTCTTGCCTGGAGCACAAGCCACTGTCGTCACCTGCCACATCTCCCACCAGTTTAAGACAGGTGAAGGAGAATTAAATACCAAGAGGATTATAAGGAGACAAAATGTAATTAGCTGGGGAGAAATCCCCTAGGATTCTGCTGAATATCCTGTCTTATAAGGACTTTGGGGCTTCTTAGCTGTCTGGGAGCTTTGGGATCTGCTAAGAGAAAAGTAGCCTTAAGTCTGCAGCAGTGGAGAGAAAAGGTTGCTGGGCTGGAGGTGATGTTGGGATGGTTCTGGATTTGGGGATAAGGTTCAGACCCCCACATCTGGGGCAGTGTGAGTGGCTGTGCTGCAGCCTTTGATGGGTTCCTACACCAGTGAAATGCTGCCAGGCTGCAGGGGATGTGTGCCTGCCTGACCCTAACCCAGTCTGGGGGTGTGAGCCAAATCCAAGGCAGAATAAAACACCTCCTGGGCAAAGGAAGAGTCAGGCTGTGCCTTTGTGTGTGGCTGGTGGCCCCACGGACTCTGGTGGCCATAGTGTAGGTGCTGCACCACAGGGGAAAAGTGCCCACAACCTAAAGAACTTTACTGGGTTCCTGTTCTGTTTGTTGTTAATTCCATAGTTGTTGTTCTGTTTGGCTTGTTATATATGTGTGTGTGTGTATATATATATATATATATATATATA
>VWZS01001730.1:217309-300683 GCA_013397075.1 Rhabdornis inornatus
AGTGTAGGTGCTGCACCACAGGGGAAAAGTGCCCACAACCTAAAGAACTTTACTGGGTTCCTGTTCTGTTTGTTGTTAATTCCATAGTTGTTGTTCTGTTTGGCTTGTTATATATGTGTGTGTGTGTATATATATATATATATATATATATACATATACAAGTAAAGAACTGTTATTTCTATCCCCATATCTTTGCCTGAGAGCCCCTTAACTTCAAAATTACACCAATTCAGAAGGAGAGATTTACTTTCTCCATTTCAAGGGATGGGCCTGCTTTCCCTAGCACACACCTGGTCTTTTCAAACCAGGACAGGTGCAAAGCAGGTTCAGCCTTTCTTGACAGAGAAACCCTCAAAAAGTGCCTTTTCCTCTGGGTAACTGATTTGGAGAGGTGAGAGGAGAACTGAGCACTGTGCTGGACCAACCTTCTCCAAGTTCATCCTCCTCAGGTGCCTCCTTCTCCACCCAGCTGTCTCCCAGGACCTTCCCATGCATTCTGTGGATGGTGTTGGGTTTCTGTCTCCCTCCCGCTGTCCCAGCACCATATGTCATTAAAATGCTCAGACATGTGGAAAGGGCCTTGACAGAGATGCAAGGAGACAGGGGAGACAGGGGAGAGCAGAGACTTTGTCAGATGGAATGATTCTGACATTAGCGACGGCAACCGGGGGAGAAAGATCCAGCCACGGGAGGGGGGACCTGGAGCGACAGGACACCAGGAGAGGAAGGGAAAACAGGAGCAATTTCCAGCTGCAAATGGAGGGGAAAGCAGCAGTGGGGTTGGAGGACCCGAGCATTGTCTTCATTGCAGTGACCCTGCCTTGCCATGTTTAGGTCCAAGACCAGCAGCAGGAGGTTTTTTTTTTTTCTCTTCCCCCACCCTTTGCCACGCCAGGAGCTTGTTTGGGAATCTTTTCTCGCTGAGTGTCCTCCCACAAGCCTGTGGGAAAGATGTCAGCCAGTTCCAGTCTCCACCTGTGCCAGGTGAAGGTGGAAAATGAACTCTGGGAGCATCTGAGGGCTGGAGAAAGATGAGTCTGGTGTGTGCCCACTGCAGTGGGGAAGCACGGGATTCCCTCTGCTTCCTGCTGTTTGCATGGAACCTCCCTAAAAACCTAAGACAGAGCTGTTTTGCTGGTTATTTATCATGTTTTGAAGGTATTTTTTTCCCTGCAGAGAACACCTCTGAAATTGCTTTGTGATCCTGTAAAGAAAACAAATGAAAGGAAGCATTCCCTGCTCCCATTGATGGGAGAAATCCAAGCATCCATGTAGGTGGCAAGCGTGGATGTACAGCCCTGAGTATTTGATATTCAGGGCAGGAAGCTGGTGGGGGAAACCCAGCAAAGAATTCCTTGTATCGTTAGAGCAAATATGCCTGTGGTTCAGCAAAATCAAACAAGTGAAACACTTGGAGCTGGGAGGAGAGGAAAAAAGCAATTCCCAAACTCTGTGCAACCTGCAACAAAAGCAGAGCTCCCGTTGTTTGAAGAGCCTGTGCTGGAGAGTGCTGGGAGGAATCCCATCCAGGGAATGGGTCAGGAGTGAGCCAGGACACCCAGATCCACTGGAGGCAACGCTCCTGCACAGCCCTCCTCACCATCCCCAAACTGGGAGCTTGGAGAAGTTTTTTTTAAACTTATTTACAGTTATTTTTTATTTATTTATTTACAGTTTTCTTTATTTATGAGCAGCTGGAGGCCACAAGTGTCCAGCCAGGAAAGGTGGTGAGTTCCAGCTGTGCCTCCATGCCTGGTGTGGGGCCACTGGGAGGATGTTCATCCTGGCCCTCAATGGAAAGCTTCCTTTTCAAATTACCCACTTGGTGGTAATTTTAACAGGATTAAAGGGATGTGATTCCTCACATGAGGGATGGTGAAGGATGGTTGGGACTGGAGCACTCTGATGTCCTCTCAGGTGCCTGAATTACAGCGTGTCTGGAGATGAGGCGTTCCCAGTGCTTCCCAAATGGTGCAGTAGTTTCCTGCCTTTCCCAAGTTTTCCCAAGTTTTCACCCCACCCCTTGAGGGATGTGTTGATCTGCCTTTAGGTGTGAGGACATGTGACAGCTCCTGTGCAGGTGCTGCTGCAGAGAGGGTGAGCAGAGATGGTTTATATGGCTTTCTCTGGGACCTGGACACAGAATCATGGAATATCCACAAGGATCACCCAGTCCATCTCCTGCCCCTGCCCAGACATCCCAACAATCCCACCCTGTCCCTGAGAGCATTGTCCAAAGCTCTCAGCTCATGCCCATTCCCTGGGGAGCCTGTTCCGATTTATGTTTACCAGAACTTGATGTTCTCCCTAATTTCTGGCCTGGTGGCTGATTTCTGGGTGCATTTCTCCTCTCCCCAGCCTCCCAGCACTTTCCTCTCATGAGTCACTCCCAGACAGGCTGTTATTTCTCTCCAAGTGGCCCATCTAACAAACTTTGTACTCTTAAGTGCCAAGTGAAGCATTCTTGGGGGAGAGGAGCTCAATTTGTTTAACACTGTAATTCAGTGTTAGAAATCTCTCTCTTTTGTCACAGGCAGAGTCACTGGATGCGTCAGCCTTTGATCTCAGCTGCAGATCTTCTGCATGGGAGAAATTTCAGTAACACTTTAAATTATGTGTCTGAGATACCCATTACCAACGTGTTGCACTCAGATTTAGGGAGACTGTTGAGTAGTAGATAAATAGTACATGAGGTGCCTTTTAAAATACTTTTATTATACCAGTATTTTTCTCCATGAGACACTCTTAAGAACTGGGAAACTGCATTTCCTCTCCTGCCATTTTAAAAAATGCTCCACAAGCCTGGGTTTATGGTACTCTGCCTAATTTGATAGATGTTGATAAATGGCATGTCTTATAACGAGTGGCTTTGGGGCTAAGTGTGCATCGTGGTTGGATTTGAGTTTGCTTCTTGCTCTGCAATTAATTCCTTAGGTGACCTTGAGCATATTGCTTCAAAGCTGTCTCATTTTACTGTCTTATCTCCAAATGAAGTCCCTCTTGGAGAGGGAAGCCTGAATGAAATCTCTGCTGGCAGCTGGGAGCTCACCTGGTTGTGTGCAGTGCTTGCAGACCGGGGCTGCATTTCACCCTCCGGTGACACGATGCGCTCTGTTGTGTTACACTGGAGTTAAATCCGGCATTTTGCTCTCATCTGTCAGGCTTCTGTGCTAAGGAGATTCACCTTGTTGCTTTTACACAGCTTCAGGTCCCTCTGCTTCACTTAATGGGATTGTCTGTCCAGGAGACAGCTTGGGGAAAATTTAAAGATGTGCTTTCTGCCTCCTGTGTTCTCGCCGTTGCTTGCCTCGGAAAATCTGCTGGAGCAAATCTCCCAGGGTTCACAGGGAGTGTTCAGGAGTACACACCCAGACTTGGAAATTTCCTCTGCAAGTGTCCACCCAAGTGGCAACTGCATTTTAAGCTCAAGCTTTAGGCTGAGAGGTTCAAACTCCTCTGCTTCATGTGCAGAAGCTGGAAGAGAAGTGGGCACCAAGATGATGGAATCAGGGTAATATCCAATTATCACTGATATGTGTGCATATATATGATATCCAGTGATATCCAATTATCACTCAGCATTCTGAAGTAATAAAGCTGTTGGAGGTATTAAATGAGGAGCCCTAGAGCTGGGAGAGGCTGTGGCCAGTTTGGCAAAGGCTCAGGTGGGGTAGGGAAGGTTTTGATTCAATGTGAGGAAGGAATCCTTTACTCTGTAAGGGTGGTGAGGCTCTGGCACAGGTTGCCCAGAGAGGTTGTGGATTCAGAGAGGTTGTGGTTGCAGGATGATCAGGGATCCCTGGAAGTCTCCAAGGCTGGATGGGGCTTGGAGCAACCTGGGCTAGTGGAAGGTGTCCCTGTCCAGGGCAGGGGGATTGAGCTGGATGGGTTTTAATGTCCCTTCCAGGCCAAACCATCCGGGGGTTCTGTGAGTCTGTGGACCTGGAGCTCTTGGAGGACTTGCCTTGGGTTTGGGAGCAGCTCCCCTCCCTGGTGCCCTGGAGCTTTAGGGTCTGTTTTCCACCCGTGCCCTGAGAGAGCAAAGAGCAGCAGCCAATGCCATGGAACAGCTGCTGCTCCCAGGCCCTTCCTGCTGCATCCACAGCTCCAGCACCCACTCCTTGCACGTGGTGCTTGAACCCATTTAATAACCCACAGCAACAGAAGGAACTGGGCTCCTTGACATATCCAGTGGTGTGACAAGAGAACAGCAGCATTTTCCAGAGCTGAGAGCCGGGAGCTGATGCTGATAGGGTAATTTCCAAGCTGGTGTTCTCTTTCAAAATCCTGTGAATGGGATAGGAAGTGTCAAATTTGGAGCTTTTAGCTGCTTGACCTCCAGCTTTGATTTTTGAACAGGCTGTGCTCGTGTTTTGTTAGTGGCCAGCTGCAAAGGAGAGGGATTCAAGGGAGCACTGCCTGCACCACAGATCCTCCCAAAGGGATTTTGGGTGCCAGTGATGCCGGCTGCTGTTGTTTCACAGGTGACAAAGGCATCTCTGAGGAGATGGGCTTCAGTACAAGGTAAATTTCTGAAGGAAGGCTGTTTTGTTAAACACAAACGTGTGCTCTGAGATTATTTATTTCTGATCAGAGGAAGGGTCTGTGCTTCTGGAGGCACAGACACAGTAAGGGATGAAAAGCTTTTCCTTAGGTGGGCGTTAAGAGCAGACACATCGATTGCTGGAGGCAGTGAGGGCTGGCTCCCACCCACCAGCCTGGGGTCTGTGCTTTTCCATCTTTGCCTCCTGGACGGAGCTTTCCCCTTTTGCAGCACGAGCACAGCAGAGCTTGTTTCCCTTTGAAGTGCTCCGAGAGCTTCAGGAGGTAAAAAAACCCCGCAGTAGGTGCAAGAATCTCTTCCAGTGGATCATTATTTGGTGTGTCTGGAGATACTTCAAGGGGGATGCAAAGCAGAGCTGGCTGTGGGGGACACTGGGTGTGCCTATGGGCAGAACACCTGTGAGCAGGGCTGCTCTTGGAGTTCTTTATGGACTTTGTGCAGGCAGCTGGCCCAGGGAATGGCTGCTGGAGCTGAGATCTATCCCAGACACTGAACTTTTTTTCAGTGCAGCTGCTGTGCTGTGACAAGAAGTGCTGCACAGTGCAGGTTAGCAGAGGTCCCTGCGAGGCTTTGTAATGAAACACAGAACCTTTCACCCTCAGCCAAAGCTTCTGTAAATTGCAAACGGGGATTAAACCGGGAGCAGGAGCTCAGAGCCCTGTTCTTCGTGGTGCAAGACTCATGGAGAGTTTTGCTCCAGCTGAAGTGAAAAATCCACAGCTGAGAAAGCAAGTTATGGACCAAGGGGGCAAGTGTAATGAAACCAAGTGTGACTGTGTTTCCTAGATTAAATCCAAAGCATTTGGTTTGCAGAGAACTCCCCGGGCACGGGTACTCCTTTATTCTTATTAAATAAAGCAGTCATGCTGCATCTGGAGGAATTGCAGAGATGGAGAAGCTGGGAGGGGGGAGCACAGGGGGAGGAGATCAGAATGGGTTTGTCAGTGCAAAGCTCACACCGAGCACTGCAAAGAGACAGGGAGAAGCAGCTCACACGGGGAGGATGAGACTGAGCCACAGCCAAGGTGTCAGAGCAGGTTTGTCGCTGCCAGAGCCAACTGGAAGTGAAAGCATCACGGGGAAGCAGAGGCAGATCGAGCCTGTCAGGGAGGTTTAACTCATCTGAGGGCTGAGAGCACTCCCAGCCCCACTGGAGAGCAGGGACAGGCAGGTGCTCTGCACGCTGGAGGTGCCCAGTGCTGCAGCACCTGGTGGTGTCCGAGGGGACAGGGAGTGGTTGTGCCACCCAGAGAGCCTCACCTGTGCTGGGGGGTCCCAGTGAACACCCAGATCTTGGCTTGAGCTCAGCAGGAGTTGAGGGAAGGCTGGTGGCCCTCTCCAGGTGGAGTTTGGGTGGTGGAGGGGCAGAGCTGTGCCCCACCACAGGGTTTGCCTTCCTCCCTGCATCGACTTGCCAGCAAATTCCCTGTTAATATTCCTCCCAGCTGCCTTCCCCGTGACAGCCAGGGGATGCTGCTGTGCTTTATTGCCACCACATTAATGAAAAGGCCATTGTAGCTGAGGCTTCTTTGGTGACTTGGAGATGGATTTCCTCTTAGGGCGAGCAAAATGAGCCATGCTCAGCCTGTGTGGAGATAAGGAATGCTGAGGGATAGTTGGGACTGGAGCATGTTTGGCTGGGTGGAGGCCATCCTTCTGCCTGAGGAGTTGGTTAAAATCCTGCAGACGGTCCCTTTGTGTCAGGCAGGGCTATGGATGGGCAGCTGGGGCTTTTTGAGAGTCACTGAATCATTGGAAGAGACTTTAGAGCCCATCCAGTTCCACCCCTGCCATGAGCACCTTCCACTAGCCCAGGGTGCTCCAAGCCCTGTCCAACCTGGCTTTGGACACACCCATGGATGGAGCAGCCACAGCTGCCCTGGGAAATCCATTCCAGGGCCTGCCCACCCTCCCAGGGAACAATTCCTGCCCAATATGCCATCCATCCCTGCCCTCTGGCAGTGGGAAGCCATTGCCTGTGTCCTGTCCCTCCATCCCTTGTCCCCAGTCCCTCTCCAGCTCTCCTGGAGCCCCTTCAGGCCCTGGCAGGGGCTCTGAGCTCTCCCTGGAGCCTTCTCCAGGGCACTGAGGAGCTCACCAGAGATTGGGAGGAGAAACCCCCTCAGCTGTTGGGGGTCCAGAAGGTGTCCTTGGGATGCCCCAGCTCCTGGGACCTGTGTGCAGGGCTGCATCGTGTCCCCTGTGCAGGCAGAGCTGCTCAGGTGCTCCCAGTGAGAGAGCTCTGGGAGCTGAGGAGGGCTGGGAGCAGCAGAGGGAGGGCAGGATGCTGCTCCCCTTGCCAGCCATGCAGGGAGGTGCCAGCATGTCCCATCCTGGTGCTGCTGCCACCCACACCTGCTCCAGAGCCACAGCAGCGACCACACATCCTGATTGAAGCTTTTGTGCCTCTTCCCACCTGGATTTCAGTGCTGGAACAGCTTTCTGAGCAGAGTTTGGGGCAGGTTTTCCTCTCTGACTTTTCCAATCTTCATTTCTTGTCTGCTGGCTCTTCCAGAGTGGGCTTGAAGCAGCACAGACCACTGAGCACATCGATGGGGATCTCCAGGTGAGGCTTTGCAGGGAAGCAGAAAAGGAACTGGTGGTTCCAGTGAGCATCACCTCAATCCTTCCCTGTAATCCCATGGAGAGGAGCTCCCAGAACTGCAGGGCAGTGGTGCTGAGGCACAGGAAGGGGCAGTGTGCTGGTTTTGCATGAGTTAGCACTTCGAAGAGGGCATCCAGGGGAGACTCTAAAATTCTGCATCTTGCAGGTTTCAGTGTAAGGTGGAAGATTGGCCAGAGAAGCTGTGGCTGCCCCTGGATCCCTGGAAGTGCCCAGGGCCAGGCTGGACAGTGCTTGGAACAACCTGGGCTAGTGGAAGGTGTCCCTGCCCATGGGATGGATGAGCTTTAAGGTCACTCCCAACCCAAACCATTCCATGATTCTTTGAGAGTTTGGGATCACAGAGCACTCGGATACAGGGCAGAGACTCTGGAAGGACTCAAAGTGGTGCTGAGTCCACCAGAGTGTGGCCTTGCTACTGAATTTGATTCATGTTGTTCATTTTTGCACATTTCTACTGCAGAAGAGCTGGGTTTAAAAAATAAGGAGGAGAAAAGTTTCCTATCTGCTTTAAATTAAAATAAATCCAGAGCAGAGAAGGCCTTTTGTAAGGTCTGCTGAGTTAATGGATTCATAATGACTTTTAAAGCTTCACTTGGGTAAGAAATACTGTTCATTTCATAATTGCATATAAATATACTTTCTCATAATCCAGGACAGCATAGCAAAAGGAAATCTACTGGCTTAATTATAAATCTTTTTATTAGCTGGAACCCCACTGGAATAAAAAAAAAAAGCAGCACATATTGTTTTATCTAGGAGGAAAAGCATGGAGAAAGGAGGGAGGGGGATGTCTTGGCAATGAGTTATGAGGGATTAAACAGGAAAGAAAACAACTGTGAGTGCTGGGGGTGGGGGGCAGCAATGCAGGTACCAAGGGCTTCTGTGAGCACTTTTCCAGTCGATCCCTGGGTGTGGAGCAGTCACACCCCAGCTTCCCCAGGAGCCTGGAGCCAGCACAGCAGATCAATTCTCTGTCCAGCCACTGGCTTTTCCAACACGTATTTTTTTATCTCTTTGACCTCCCGTGACCCCAGCTGAAGCAGATTTGTCTCTCCTTAGCTCCTGTCCACCTTGCTGGCACAGGCAGATTTCTCTTTTGGAGCTGCATGCTGAGGGCTGGAGCAGGAAGCTGAGGTGGAGGGAGGGATGGGGACCTGTGTGGTGCTTTGTGCCCCCCTGGGGATGCACAGGGATGTGCTCTGGCTGGGAGGTGCCACATGTGCCGTGTGTGGATGGCCCTGGAGCTGAGGGATGCTGGGGATGGCTGGCACCAGTCCTTTCTCTGGGGAGCAGCAGGGCTGAGTCCAGTTCTTGGGGCATTTACAGGAGCAGAGCTTTGGGATCACACCCAGCTCCTCCCTGGGGGTTCCTGGGGACGCTGAAGGATCGGGCTGTTGTGCCCAGCCCAGCCCATCCATCACTCCCGGCTCCCCTTCCAGGGGAACAGCAACGTGGCACCCAAGTGCTGCTTTTAAAAACAAAAAGGAAACTAATTAAGCACTTAAAGGTTGAACAGCCCATTTGTACCTGATGGAGACAAACGAGGCAGCCTCAAAGCTGGCACTGCTCTCCTGCTCCCAGGTGGCTGCTTGTGCAGTTCTGGGCTGCTGCAAACCCTGGCACTGCCAGGCACCTGCTGCCTGCTCTGCCTGCAGAGCTGGGGGGGCTGTGCCGGTCCTGGCAGCCACCAGCTCGGGGAATGTGCTGGGAGAGGTCCCTGGGCATCACAGGTGTGATGAGGGAGCTGGGAAAGGGGCTCAGCCTGGAGAAAAGGAGCTCAGGGGGGGCTTCTCACTCTCCACAGCTCCCTGCAGGAGGGGCAGCCAGGGGGGTCAGGCTCTGCTCTGAACTGGTGAGAGCATGACAGGACATCATCTTGAAGTGCACCAGGGTGGGTCTGCGTTGGACACCAAAAGGAATTTCTTTGGAGAGGGGGTGATCAGACAATGGAATGGGCTGCCCAGAGAGGTGGTGAAGTCCCTGAGGGGTTTGAGCAAAGACTGGACACAGCACTCAGTGCCATGGTCTGGGTGACGTGCTGGTGCTGGTGCTGCCTCACAGGCTGGACTCTCTGATCTCAGAGGTCTTTTCCAACCTCAGTGATTCTGTGGCCTCTATAAATCCTCCTCACCATACCCTGATGCCCCACTGTGGCAATTTAAATCTCCATAGGCAAAGCCAAGCCCAAGAGCCTCCTGCTGCTACTCCTCTTCTTAACTCCCCTCCTGGATTTGGGTGCTGGTGTCCTCTGAGTTGTGTCTGAGATTCAAAGCAGCTAAGTGGGAAATCTGAGGGGCTACAAGAATATGTCATATTCTCTATCTCTCTGGATACTACCCAGTTCTTTGAGAGAATTTAAAGCACCAGCATGGCTGGGCAAATAATTTCCCTGTTTATTTTGCCTTGTATGTTGAGAAATCTGATGTTAATTTGTTCCTTTTCAGAGGAACCCAGGAATGTTTTATCCAAGCTGAATTGTCAGCAGTTTTGGCCAGATCTTCCCTGGTCTTGTATGTCCTGATGGAGGTGGGAGGGGAAGAGAAAGCCAGAGCCAAACCAGAGAACTGAAGAAAAGCAAAGCAGAGCAGAACAGTAATACGCTTTTGGATTTCTTTTTCATGCTCTGAAAAGGAAATAGGGAGGAAAAAAAAATAATCACTTCTCCCACTCTTCTCTCCAGACCATGGAATTAAATCTATAACCATTAGAGAAACATTTTGACCCAGACATCTTTTTTTCTCTCCGCTCCTTCTCTGCATTCAAAAGCCTCCAAAGTGTCAGCATGTTTCCATGCAGGCGAGATGTGCATTGCATCTAAACAACATCATGTCAGTGTGGTGGAGAAAATTCCCACTGAGGGCCCTGCAGGTCAAAGCAAGCTAATGTATGATGCCCTCCCTTGCACTACTGAGCGTGAGTTGTGCTGATAAGACTCCGTTCTCTCTGTCTATTAAATCTTCTCTCCTGTATAAGCAATGCAGGCACCGAGTTATTTACTCATTTTTCTGGCCTTCCTCCCCCCATAAATTGTCATCCTTGAGCAGGGGGGACCTGCTCAGCCATGGGATCTGGTGGTAGCCATCCTAGTTGGTTAATTTTATTTTTATTCCATTTTTCCCCACTCTGTGACACTGGAAAGTTGTGTCTGGTTCCTTTATGTGCTGCTGCGACTTAGCTCGAGGGCCTGTCCTCACCTAGTGCTGGGTAATTCCTCCTGTCCCCACTGTCACAGGTGTGAGGTGGGTGCTGGATCCCCCTGGCTCCTTTGGAAAGTGGCTGTGGGAAGCAGCTGGTATTTCACTGCTGCGTGGAGCTTTTGATGCGCAGGATTTTTTTGGAAGGGAGCTGATTTGTTGGGAATTGTTCCCCTTGACTTCCACCCTTATTTTGTGCTCCTCCTGCACTTTCTCATGTTGCTGCTGCTCAGGCCAGACATTTTGGTGCCCTTTCCCTATTTTCTGAGCCTTTTTTTATCGCAGCCTTGGGGGTACCTGTGCTAATGGCAAATGCCTCCTCCATGGATGGCAGTGGAATTCTCCCCATTGCACAGGGCTGGCTCATTACCCACGGCTGCAAGGAGGGACAGAGGGCAAGCTCTGAAAGCTGCTTAAGGGAGGCTTTTTTCGGGAACTGTTGGAGCCTCCTAGAGGAGAGGCCTTGGGGACTCATTATGTGCTGGCAGTGTTGCAGGGAGTGAGCTGTGGATTTGTGGTTCCATGTAAACAGGTCGGGCATGCAGGGTCTCCTGTGTCTGCTGCAGGAGCTGAAGGATTGGTGGCCACAGGGAAGTTGCAGGGTTTGGGGTAGGAAAGGTTACAAGCAGGAAAAGAGGAGACTCTCTGTATTGAGGACCTGCTGTTCCCTGGGCAAAGATTGTGCAGGTGAGGGGCTTTGAGTGCTCACACCGTGGGGATAAGGACGTGTCTTTAGGAGTGATGGAGGGAGCCTGTGCCGTGCAGAAAGAGCAGAAGAAACAAGGGAAGACAGCCAGAGAGACACCTTTAATCTTTGATACTAACTGAGTCGTCTTGCCTGTGGATTTGGGGAAGGCAGCTGGCTCCCTTAGAGCCAGGCTGGCAAATGAAAAAAGGGATGAGGGGAGATCTCTGGTGCTGAGAGTGGATAATGCTCGGAGGGGACAGCGCTGGGGGGGGAATCACCAACATCTGCTCTCACACTCAGCCTTCACACTGATCCCTCCTCGAATCTGACAATCCTCTCCCCTAATCCCGAAATCCCAGGGATCTGTGCAGCCTCCTGCCCGGACACTTCATCCCTGCAATCTGCCCCAGCTCCCGTGCTGAGGGAGCAGCTGCTGGGCAGGACCCAGCCCAGATGAGACACTGCCCTTGTTGTCACACACTGATGACTTTCCCCGCCTGGCTGAGAGAGGCAGACACAGGAATTAATCAAACAAGATCAGCTGCTGTGAGGAACAGCTCCCAGTGAGGCAGTGAGGTTCACCTGGGTTTAGGGTAGGGATAGTGAGCCCACAAATGCACCCTGCTGGCTGTGTCCCTCTGGGAACCATGAACCATATCAGTCAAAATACAGGGGAAAGCTGGGAGTGCTGCTGTGACTCCCCCTGCCCTGTGAGTACACATTTAAATGTGTGTGCAGGCCCAGAAGTACAAAGACATCTTGGCAGGAGGCTCAGCTGAGAGCAGCCAAGTCTGGGGAAATCTCAGTCAGTTTTGAGGACAGGAGCTGTGTGGGATTATCACACCCCCGCCAGTGTTTCATACAGTTGGAAAGGGAAGAAAATGAGGAACAACTCCCGGTGGGTCCTGAGACAGTGGGGTTCAGCTGGTTTTGGGGTAGGGGGCAGTGAACCCAGAGCCTGCTGTGTTCCACTGGGATCCACAAAATGTGTCAGTCAAAATATAAGGAAACCTTTTCCCCATGGGGCTGGGACTTCAAACACTCTGCTGGGCTTCACCTGTGCAGCTCTTCAGGTGTAGACCCAGACTTCCATCCCTTCATCTTTGCCTTTTCAATAATGGCGTGGTTGTTGCTGATGTGCCTCTTTCAGTGGGCACATCTGGGAAATGCCAGCCTCTCCAAATCCAAACTTTGTGTGGACACCAGAGCTTTGCAGGCAGCCTTTGCCCTTCTGTACAGGGGGATGCTGGGGGCTTGGATTTGCATCCTGCATCGGGCTGGACGGGGGTGTAATGCAGTTTCTGGGGAAGAGAGGGACATTCCCTGGAGGAGAGGCTTATCTGTACCTGCTGCAGGGCTGGTTCCACCCCAAGGACACAGGGAATGGCTTCCACTGCCAGAGGGCAGGGATGGATGATGGATATTGGGCAGGAATTCTTCCCTGTGAGGGTGGGCAGGGCCTGGCACAGGGTGCCCAGAGCAGCTGTGGCTGCCCCTGGATCCCTGGCAGTGCCCAAGGCCAGGCTGGACAGGGCTTGGAGCAGCCTGGGACAGTGGAAGGTGTTCCTGCCCAGGTTGCTCCAAGCCCCTTCCAACACGGCCTGGAACACTACCAGGACTGGAATTCAGAGTTAATTCAGTGCCACAGCTCTGTGAACAAGGTTTGTTGAAGCAGAGAGGGGCAAAGATGTATTTCTCAAATATAAAGCATTATGTGTTATTTTAAGGTTTTAAGCATTTTTGTTTTCCAAAGCTCACGTGCCAGGCTGTGGCTTCTTCAGGTCCTTCAGACAGTACCTGAGGGCCCCCAAACCAACCACAGGCTGGTGCAGCAGAGCTCAGGGAAGCACTGATCCCACATAAATACTCCAGTCCCTCTTCTTAAGGAAATGTAGGGTCCTTTAGGAGGAGGGGAGAAGCTCAGCTGTCTTTGCATTGAAACCTGTTGGCATTAAAAGTGCTGAGATGCCACCCGTCATCTCTTTAGCACCTTGTCAGTGGCTGAACCCTCTGCCCAACCACAGGGGCTATTAGGGAATAGCTCAGCAGCTATTTTTACACTCCAGCCTGCTTCCTTGGGTGTGATTTTTCCCTAAGATTTTTCTCCCCCTCTGTCCTCCTAAAATTAGCTGAATTTGCAGTGCTTGACACAAAAGAAGTGATTGGAAAAATACCGTGCAGAGAGGCCTCTTAAACCTTTCCTGACTCCTGGAAACCTGTCTCTGTGCAGAAGAAAAACGTCTGTGCTCTCTCTGGGAGGGAAACTGATGCTTGTTCCATGGCTTGCGGGCATGTTTGTGGTGTTTGGGGCTGGCAGTGGCTCTGCTCCAGGGAAAGCAGGTGGATGTAGCCTGTCTTGTCCCTCTAAAGGTGTGATCTGCCTCCAGGGAAAACCTTTGTGTGCTCTGGGAGTTTTATTGAGCCTGTCCAGTGTGCCAAGTGCTCCAGAACTGCCTTGGCTCACCAGATGGAGCAGAGCAGAGTTTGCTTTTTGGGGCCATGTCCTCACCGGCTGTTGGGGTTTTGTTGCATGCAGGGTGTGATTTATTCTGTGGGAAGAGCTGGGAAAATCCTGCCCCTGAGCTGATGGTCAGTACAGGACATCCTGCACCCCGGGTGTCCTGTGGGTCCGTGGCTGACATGCAGGGGTGTGCCTCTAATTACTGTGATTAGTGCTGCCCCACTGCCAAGGTCAGCTCTCAGCTGTAGCTCCAGGCACAGCCCTGGCACTTCAGGGGGAGTGATTTAAATGGCACTCAAAGGCTGCAGGCAGTTGGATGGAATGGGGAGGGAGGGAAAAATACGGTGTGTGTGTGTGTGTCAGACCTGTGCAGAGGCACAAACTGACGCCAGAGTGATGATGCTCCTTTGGTCCCTTCCCTTTCTTGGGAAGGAACAGAGGAATGAAAGAGTCTTTAGAGCTGAGGCTGACCTTGCTCAGCTGGCCCTTGGGGTCCTGTGCCATGTCCCCAGCCCATGGAGAGCCAAAGGAAAGAGCTCCCAAGGTGGGTGGCTGGTCCTGACTTTGTCACCAGCCCAGAGCACTGAGTGCCACATCCAGGCCTTCCTTGGACACCCCCAGGGATGGGCACCTGAAAAGAGCTCCTGAGGTGGGTGCAGGAGCTCAGCAGCAAAGCTCACATGAGGATGGGTGTTTGCCTCTGGAACCTCACAGGCCCAAAATGTTGGTCAGGACTGAGGTGGCAGTGCCAGAGCCTGGTTTGGGGGTGGGAAAGGGGTGAGTGACCAGCTCTGCCCAGGGTGAGCTGGCTGGGAAAGCTCCCATGGCACTCTGCCTGTGGAACAGATGAGCACTGGCTTTCTTGAGGACAGGGCAAAATTCTCATGGACCCCAGAATCTTCCCTGAATTTGGCTGCTTGGTTTAAGCAAACCTTGTTTGCAGACGTTTCCCCATCTCTTCTTCCCTGCTCTGGCTCCACAGGTCCTGCCAAGTCTGGGGAAATCCAAGCCAGTTTTGGGTGCAGGAGTTGTGTGCAGTGGGATTATCACACCCCTGCCAGTGTCTTCAGTTGAAAAGGGTACAAAAAGTGTATTTTCCTCTCTCTTCCTTGCCAGCAAAATTGAGGCTCCTTCTTGCTCTCCTATGGCTAAATCAGCTGAAGCCCTCCTTTTTGTTTAGGTAACCTTTTCTTACATTAAACATATACCCAGCAAGCCAGATTCATTACTTATTAATTTACAAAGTGGTAAATTTCAAAGCTGTCATAATGCTGAAGTCATGTTCACTTTCGTTATTCTGCATAATTAATTACAAAGTAATAATTTGTACATCATGATATTTTCATTCCAACATGAAAGCCAAAGACTCGGAGCCGTTACAGCCTCAGGCACCAGTGAGGGGTGAAGGAGGTTTCCAGACGTGCCTGACTGAGGAGAATATCAACTCAGCCTCCCCTCTGGGGAGGTTCTTCTTGCTCCTCCTTGTAGTGACCTCTCCCCTGTGCCTGGAGGAGCAGCTGAGGGTGCTTGGTTTGTTCAGCTGGAGGAGATGAGGGCAGAGCTCAGGGACAGCTCCAAGCTCTGCTCATGGGACAGGGACAGGAATCAGGGAATGGCAGGAGCTGGGTCAGGCCAGGCTCAGGCTGGAGATCAGGGGAAGATTCTGCTTCCCCCAGAGGGTGCTGGCACTGCCCAGGCTCCCCAGGGAATGGGCACAGCCCCGAGGCTGCCAGAGCTCCAGGAGTGTTTGGACACCAGGGATGCCCAGGGTGGGATTGTTGGGGTGTCTGTGCAGGGCCAGGAGCTGCACTGGATGATCCTGGTGGGTTCCTTCCAACTCAGGATATTCTGTGAACCCTCCTGGCTGCCTGGAAGTGTTGCTTTGACTCCCTCCTGCCCTTAGAGGATCATGAATGTGTGTTCCCAGACGTACAAAGACACCTTGGCAGGAGGCTCAGCAGCCTGGCTCCATCTCACCTGCCCCTCACACCCACTGTTGGGGATGGCACAGGGACAATGTTCTGTGCTGGTTTAGCTTTTTCCTGTCTCCATCTGAGCTGTTTGGGATAGCCTTGTTCATCCTCTAGTCAGTGCTCTGTGTCTCTGCATGAAGGGAAAACCAAACTGTGGGAATTTGCACCTCAGGGTGGGATTGTTGGGGTGTCTGTGCAGAGACAAGGGTGGGACTGGATGATCCCAATGGTCCCTCCAGCTCAGGATGTTCTGTGATTCTTTGGCATGGTCATAGGAAGGTTCCTGTTTCCCAAACCTTGTCTTGCACAGCTGGTTTGCACTGCCTGGTGCTGAGAGCAATTTGCTGTGTGTCACAAAGAGCTTTCTGGTCCTCTCTTGGTGGTGGTGTGGAGCTGAACCTGCTCGAGGGCGCAGAGTGATGCTGCACCTCTGGGACCTTCTAGAGATGGTAAAGGAGAGCAGGGTGAGGGCTGGAGGGGGTGACCACAGTGCAGAGCACCATCACCATATGTAGGATGTTGAAAAGCAAATATTGGCTTGGGAGAGAAGAAATGCCAGTGTCAGGGGAGCTCCAGAGGAAACAACCCCCTAGATTGCATTGATTTGTACTTTTTGATGCTTGTTTTTATAAACAAAAGGAGCAGTGGGTTGTGTCTGGAGCTCCTGAAGAGCTGAGACGATGGACACTGGCTCCAGACACATGTGCAGGGATGGAGCAGCAGCTTCTCCCCTCTGTACTGGGAGGTTTGCACTCAGTGCTTCTCTCTGCCCCTGCCGAGGGTGCTCTGAGCCTTCCTTTCTGCCCACGGTGTTTTGGAGGGGGTTGATCTCATTTCCCACCTTCTCAGCCATGGAATTAAAAACTTTTCACTGACAGCTGAGAGGACTGAACTCACCCGACCTGTGGAGCTCAGCTTTGGGTAAAACTTCAAGAGATTCCAGCAAAACTCCCCGTGAGCTCAGTGGCATTGATTTCCCTCCAGACATAACGAGACTTAGCAGCTCCATCAGCTGCACATCTTTGATCTCTGTTTCACTACAAGATTACTTCTCTCTCCAAAAAGTGCTGATTTTTGTTTCCCTGTGAGTTGATTCCTCTGGTTTTTAGGTTTCCCTGAGACAAGAATGGCAGTTTCTGGCTTCAGTGTTTGTGGCTCACCCAGCCCTTGAGGAGAGTTCTATTGTTGGTCCCTGATCCAGTTCCCCCTCAGAGTCCTGGATGTTCTCACACCTTCCCTTCTGTTGTTTGGGGATGTCCCCAGGGTGATGCCACCTGAAAAGATTTCCCCAGGAGGCTCTGGAGGCCCTTCAGGGGAAGGGAGGAGGTGCAAAGGAGGACTTGTACCATGAGTGCAGTGAGAATCCCCTGACCCCAGGTGTGCACCACAGGTGAAGTTTGAATCTTCAAGTGGAGAAAACCTCGTGTGGACTCAAGGACAGCCTGTGCTTGCTTTTAATTGCCTGGCCAGGGGTGATGAATGGATCCCTTTGGATCTGGGCCCTTCACAGAACAGGAGGGTCCAGTCTGATGTCACAGTGGACCATGGGTCACTCATATTTTACTGCCTGTGTCCAGCCTGCCCCTGTGCAGCACCAAGGAAAGGGTAAAACCATCAATCTCCCACAGCCACATCCCTACTCCTGAGCTGGAACTGGCTCTGTCGGGATTACCAGTCCTACTGCAGGAAAATATCCCCTGTGACAAGTCTCATTCATTAATTGTGGTTCATGATGTCACATGCAATTGGAATGGTGAGGGGACGTGGACAGGGAGCACTGGGAGGATGTCCCGACTTCTCTGCCCTTCGTGTCCTTCAGCACAGCCAGTCCTGACATCCCATTAGCAGGGAGATGCACCCAGGCTCATCCAGCAAAGCATTTGCAACCCTCTGGAATCAGGGCTGCAATTTTGATGAAGTCTGCCCATGTTGATTCCCTGGGAAAACAAAAACCAAGATATTGAAAGCAAACAGCTTTCAAAAATTGAGTGGTGTAATGGTAAACTTGTAATTTGGGAATGGTTGTTACATTCACCATTGCAAAGATCAATCTGTAGCCTTTGTGAGCTGGTGATTTTGCCCAGTTTTGAGAACTTATTTTAATCACTTGACGCTAATCTCATTTCCAAGCCTGAAAATGGTGGCAAACATTGAAATTATATGTTAATATAGCGAGATTGACAAAAGGAAGCTGCTTGTATCGACTTGGAATTAATGAAGCAATTCAGCGATGAACAATATCGCTGGCAGGAGGTGTTAAGGAGAATTGTTGCAGTTGTTAAATTTTGGCACTGAGAGGTCTCGTTGCTCTGAGGAGATGGTCGGATCACAGCGAAATGAAAATTACCTGGGAACTTCACAGGGTTTTCGTTTTTCTGAGTTATTTCACAGGGAGTGCAGCAGAAAACAGGGAAATGCAGGTGGGGGAACTTCTGGTTATCCACAAGGGCTTTTCTGCACTGGTGAGGGAAGAATCCTCTCTGCAGTTCTGTGATGGGCTGGAAATAAAACTTTCCTTATCCAGGCTGGGCTGTGCCCCACTCCAGCCCCCAGGATAAGCTCAGTCTTACTCCATGCTACAGCTCTGGGGCAGAAGGGTCCTGACCACTCAGAGATGTGAATTTGCAGGTCCTGAGACAGGATTCACAGAATATCCTGAGCTGGAAGGGACCCACAGGGATCATCCAGTCCCAGCCCTGTCGCTGCACAGACACCCCAAAATCCCACCCTGAGCATCCCTGGTGTCCAAACACTCCTGAAGCTCTGGCAGCCTCGGGGCTGTGCCCATTCCCTGGGGAGCCTGGGCAGTGCCAGCACCCTCTGGGGGAAGCAGAACCTTTCCCTGATCTCCAGTCTAAACCTCCCCTGACACAGCTCCAGCCATTCCTTGTCCTAGAGAGCAGAGATCGGAGCTGCAGCCCCGCTGAGCTCTGCCCTCAGCTTGTCCTCCTGTGGCTCTGTTCCCTCCAAATCCTTCCCCATCCCCATGTCCCTTCTTTGGATGCTCTTTAACACTTTTACATCTCGTGTTGAGGTGCCCAAAACTGCCCCAGGACTGGAGTTGAGCCCAGAGAAGAGGAGGAGCATCCCCTCCTCACCGAGTCTGATGTCCCCAGTCCCTCCTGGCAAGCCCCAGGTGTGTTCCCAGCTGTGGCTCAGGTGTGTCCCCTGCACAGCTCTGCAGGGTTGTGGAAAGCTTTGTTTTGCTTTGCTGTGGGCTCCCCTTTTGTGGAACCCCAGTTTTTTTTGGGGCTCCTTGCACAGCCTGGTTTCCAGCTTTGGCTTTCTGCAAGGTGCTCGTGGTTTGTGGGGCTGCTGACAGCTCCAGAGCATTTCACCTTCCCCAGAGCTCAATTTGTGCTGCTTGGTGGTGCCAGCAGTGAGGGCTTGGAGGAGCCTGAGCCAGGCTTTGATTCCTTGACCGGTGATCCAGCCCAGGCAGGAGACACAGAGCGTAAAGCTGCACATCAGGAGAAAAGGAAAACTTGTTAAGAAATAGAGTTTCTGTTCTTTGGAATAAAATTCCCCAGTAAGACTACAGAAAGATGCCAGGATGTGTTGCTGCTGTTAACATCTCGAGGCTTTGAACTTGTACATGCAATACTTGAGAGACAATTTGGAGCAACTGAATTCAAGGCACAGCAAAAACGCTTTAGAAGCTGCTCACTGACAGTGATAAACATGTGAAACAGGGAGGGAGGTGCCCAGTGGATTTTGAAGTAGCTGCTGGTGAATCTGTTCCTCCAAGGGAGCCAGAGTTGAAAGTTGGAGCATGTTTACCAATTATTGACTCGCTGATTGATGGCTTAGGAAGATGAAGGAGACATGAACACAGCAAGTTTCCTTCCAGAGGAGAGAGATTCTGCCAGGATGGGGCAGGACCGTGCCATGCCAGACCTTAATGAGAAGGATTGCCTTTTCTGCTACCAGAGGGGTAGGAGGAGAAAATTTTCTCCAGGAGGGGAAAATAGGCCAAGCAGCCTGCAGATGATACAAGTCACAGAATGGTTGAGGTTGCATGGTTTATTTGATGGATGGAATTTGACATCGCGGGTGAGGAAGTTTTTGAAAATAGGTTTATATATTTTAGTTGTCATAATAGTGGTGCTAATCATGGTGTTTTGCTTCCTCCAATGCATTTGACAAATGATTTATAAAGGTGTTAAGGGAATCTATATGGTTCAAAAGAAGAGGGGGAGATGTTGGAGTCTGAAACGAGGTGTCTCTGAGTCCCTCAGAGAGAGATCAACAAGTTTCAGTGAGAGCTCAAAAACATAGTCCTAGGTATGAGTGTAGAGAACAAGTCCTAAAAACAAGTCTCCAAGAAGGCTCCAAAACCATGTTTTAGACATAATAAAAATATGGTAAGAATAATGCTTACATTTTTTAGATAGAACAGATGTGGTTTATATGTAAACTAGTGTGCTAAGAAACTAGAATTCTAATAGGTTAAGAAGAAATGCTTCAGATTCGTGTTTTTAGTGATTTGCACATCACATCTGGTTTGGAAATGTGCCTTTCCTCAGCATCCTGGGAGCACAGGGATTGATGTCCATGGACAGGTTTTTGCTCATCAGTCTTCAGCTTCAAAAGGATTTCGTGTTCCCTGGTGTTGATCCGTGCTCAGAGGCTTTCCTGGGCTGAGCAAAGTGCTTGTGCTGCTTCCAGGTTTGCAGCCTGAGGTTTTTAGGATAGAGGAGATTGGCAAAGTTCTCTTTTTTTTATTTTTATTTTTTTTTATTTTTTCCCTGCTTTCCTTTGCAGGAGGAGGAGCAAGGGCTGCCTCTGTATCCCACTGGTAGTTTTTCCTGGAGTTCTCTTAGTGACAAACCTTTGTTGAGATAAAATACAGAGCATTTTGAAATCACAGTTTTTTCTGGTTTGGTACCTGGTAGAGGATCCCAGCAGGCTGGAGGGTCTGTTCTGGTTGGATATTAAATACAGGTGGTTTATAGTCACCAAAGTGGAGTTTCCCGTTGATCTGTTAGGAGTATACTGCAAACAGAATGTTTATTTTTAAATCTCAAAGTGAGTAAAAAATGTAGATAACTTTTTTCCCTTGCAATAAAGAATGTTTGGGTTGAAAATACTTTCATTTCATGAGCTGAAGGTGTTCTCTGAATGTAGCTCAGATTTCTAAATTACTTCAAGCCACTCTCTGACTTTTTTTACTTGTCAACTTCCCTCAAGAACCTGAAGTCTCTGAAAATGTCAATTTGGGTAAGCACTGCTTTGAATTTTGGGCTGGGGAAAATTGCAGATCTCCCTGTGAAAGTGCCTGTCAGGATCTCGGTACCCCCATTTATCACTGTGGCTCCCAAATGTCTCCTCATTCCCCTGGTTCAAGGCACCAGGACCACATTTTGATGATGGAAGAGAATTTGTCTGAGGTTGGGAAGGGAATCCATGGCTCAGGTGGGACCTCAGTCCAGAGCAGCTGTGGCTTTTAACCACGATCCCAAACCTCTGCCCTGAGAATTAAACTGATTTGGGGTCAGAGCCACAATGTGGGATTAGGGTGGAGTGCAGGGAGTGCTTTTGGGGGAAGGTTTGAGATGGAATTAAAACCTTCATCTGGGATTTATTCCCAAGAGTCTGTGGCCGGGGGCAGCATCTCCGCTCCTGGAAGAATGGATGTTCTGTGCTTTGGTATCCCAAAACTTGTCAGGAGGAGCTCTGGGTGTCCCCAGGATGGAATGTGCCATGAAAGGCAGCTCCACACTGTGCCAGAGGCTCTCCAAGGGGCAGCTGCACCTTGTGGGGGACAGAGGGATTGTGCTGTGGGATTCCAGTGATCCCAACTGTCCATTCCCAGGGTCCCACAGTGCCTGGGTAATTAATTGGTAATTAATTCAAGCTACCTCAGCACATCAGAGCCTGCAAAGAGAGGGAAAACATCCTCTTAAAGCCAATGCTGGGTGCATAAAAGCAGCCTCAGCTTGCTGGGATCAGGCACAGCAGTGCAGAAATTGCTTACCCCATATGCCAGGGAAATCTGGTGCCTCTTGGATGGAGCTGCTCTTACAGATTTCTGCCAAATCGCTGGCAAAGGGTTTCACTGGCTGCCCAGAGTTAAATCCTGGCCCTTTTAGTTCCTCAATTGGTTCAGTGTTCTCTTAATTGTGACCCTCCCAGCTGGCAGGGCTGCTGTCCAGCCCATCCAAGGACTGCCATGGGATGCAGGAGTGTCCTGGCAGAGCTGCCAAGGGCCAGCATCCCCAGGGAACCATTAGCTGGCCTGTGCCTAAATCCCACTGGCATTTCTGGTGGCACTTAATAGACTTGGCATGCCTCTGCAAGTGCAAAATGATAGGATTGATGAGGTTTAGATTGGATATGATGGAAAAATTCCTCACTGAAAGAGTGGTCAAGCTCTGGAACAGGCTGCCCAGGGCAGTGGTGGAGTCAGCATCTCTGGAAATGTTAAAAAATGCATTGGTGTGGCCCTTGGGGACATGGTTTAGTGCTGGGGAATGGTTGGGTTTGGTGATCTTAGAGGGCTTTTCCACATTTTGTGTTGGATCTGTTGTGTTCCTGGGGCTGGGTGCTCTCAGACTCTCTTGTGATGGTCCTGCTGCTCCTCATCAGGGCTGGCTGTGGCTGGGGAGATGCTGAGGAGTCATTTTGGAGGAAAGATGTGTCTCATGTCCACCAGCACATTTAAAATGGCCTCAGCTCTATTTCCACAGAACCACAGAATGGTTTGGGTTAGAAGAGACCATAAAAACATCTCGTTCCACCCCCTGCTACGCTCACTTTCCACTGGAGGAAGTTCTTCTGTTTGGGCATTTTTTGGAATTAAAAATCAGTGCTGTTAGGGAAGAGCAAGAAGAGTCTTGGCAGAGTGCAGGGCTGACAGTGAGGATTAGAAATGGGCACGGGTGAGCAGTGAGAGTCCAAGGTAAGGACAGACAGGGGAAAAGGATGTTTCTATTTCCAGGGTCTGTTTGAAACTAATGGAACTAGGAGAGGGGGAGCACATTGTTTTTCTGCTCTGCAGGAGTCTGAATGTTAAATACAGCAAGGCACTGAAATCCTCCTGCCACAGCCCAAGTGTTGGTGCTCTCAGGCACCTCTGGGTGTGTCTGGGAGCATCACAGGGGTTTGGAGCACAGACCAGACTGGTTTGGGTTGGGAGGAGCTCATCTCACCCCCCCTGCCATGGACAGGAGCACTTTTCACCAGCGCAGGCTGCTCCAAGCCCTATCCCACATGGACCATTTCCTGAGCAGTCTCTGCTTTGTGCTGGCCTCCAAACTCTCCTTTCCTTGCTCAGAAATCAGTCCTGAGAGATGCTCTGTCCCCCCCAGGCAGCCCCAGCACAGGCAGCCAGGCTGAGCCCTCGTGGTGCTTTTTTCTCTCTCACTGCAATACTCAGCACCTCAATTCTCTGAGCCTTTTTCCTCGCCTTTATTTTCACTGCAAAGACACAATAGGTGTGCAAAGGTAAGAGGCAGTGGATGGGAGGTGAAGCTTTTAGGAGTCCTGGGGATAGAACAGAGCAGTTTATCTTTCCTAGCTTATTAGTTCAGGATTTTGCTGCCTCTTTGACAAAAGAAAGTCCAGCTTGTCACTGGTTTCCCTCTGATGATTCTGGGGTTTTGAGGGAAAAGCCAATCTTTTCTTTGGTGGAAAAAGACAATCTTTTCTTTAGTGAAAAGCCAGCTTTTCAGTCAAAGCCAGATTTTCAGTAGAAAATGGTTGGAAATTGATCATCCCAATGGAAAACCTGCCTGTGCAGCTCCCTGTCACCACAGCTCGTGCACAGGAGAAGCAGCAGCTGCCCCTCCTGTGCTCCAGCAGGATTTGTGAGCTCCAGGCAGGCACATCCACATCCAGAATGATCCATGGCTTTGGACAAGGGATGATAAATGCCCCATGTCCAGCTGTAATAACCTGAGTGCTGCTAGAGAGGATGGGGTTTGGGCTGGGTGGGGTGGGAAGCTCCAATTATTTGTCAGATAAGAATCCAACCTTCTCTGCTCACTGCTTAATTAGGCTGTCCACAAGCTGGGATTAAAGACTTTGCATTATTGGCTGAAGAAAAATAACGATGGTTTAGCATGATTTCAGCAAGGACCCTTTCAACAGCATCTGTTTTCCTGCCCCAAATGCTGCGTGTGAGCTGAACCCCTGACCCTGAGGCAGTGAGTTAGTGCTTGGAGATGTCTCCTGGACATTGATTCTGAGTGCTCAACACGATGGCCCTGAACCTGACTGCTGGGGATGCTGTCTCTGTGTCTGGCTTAATCAGTTTGATAGACTGTCTATCATTTATTTTTATTTATTTGCATTTAGGAGAGGGGGAATTTCTTGCTTGGGCTCTGTCAAAGAGCTGTGGGCAGTGGCAGAAAACAGCATCTGGCTTGGCCCTCACAGGCTTAGGGCAGCCTAAATAGACCAGGGGGTGTTGGGTACAAAGTGGGGGGCATGAGGAAAAGCAATAAGGGGAGGGGGCTTTCCTGTCCCAGCCTAAGCACTGCTGGGTGTTAATGGGGATTGTGCAAAGCAGGAAATTTCTTCTGCTTTTGGTGGGGCTTCTGGAGAAAGATTCTGCAGATTCTGCAGACAAAGCCTAAGTGATCATCCCCTGAGTGCTGAGGCTTGGAAAACTCCCCTCACCTGAGGGTTAGATGTAGTTGTTTCACCTGGAGTGAAACCAAGGCTCCTGCTGCAGGCAGAGCCCCCTCAGCTGTGATACCTGATGGTCCTGCAGTGGGAGGGTGGCCTGGGATGGGATTTCTGCTGCTGTGTCCTAAAGGCTGCTGTTGTATAAAGGCTGGAGTTGGATACTGGAAAGAAGTTGTTCCCTGTGAGGGTGGGCAGGCCCTGGCACAGGGTGCCCAGAGCAGCTGTGGCTGCCCCTGGATCCCTGGGAATGTCCAAGGCCAGGCTGGACAGGGTTTGGAGCAACCTGGCATAGTGGAAGTTGTCCCTGCCCATGGCAGGGGGTGGAAAAAGATCACCTTTAAGGTCCCTCCTGCACAAGCCTTTATAAGATTCTTTACTGGATTTCTAGACCAAGATATTCATAAATGGTTATGTTGGAGTGAAGTTGTGTTTTTCTTTTTCTCAGTGATTTGCAGGCCACAGTCAGGGCAAGAGGAGAAAAGCCTCGCCTGTAGCACAGCAATAACAACTGGGAAGCAAGTGTCTGGTGATGTTCATCGTGTTCCTGTGCTCCTTAAAATACATATGCCTTGAAGTCTGCCAGGCGTTTTGTTCTACAAAGCATATGGTTTAACAGATAAAATGATTTCTGACCTGGAGACCTGAACTGACAACTTTGGAGACAAACAAAAACCAGGATGGCTCCATCTGTCAGGGCTGGTTCATGTCCGTGCTGCTCACTGACATTTCTGTGTGTGCATCAGGAGCTGCTGCAGTGCCCCTTCCCTTCCCTGCCCTCCCCAGGAGCTGCTCACTGCCCACCCTCGTGTTCCTGCCCTGCTGCACGAGTTCTGCCCCAGGCCCTGGCCACGACCTCTGCTTGGAAGGGCTTTGCCAACCCTGGGCCTTTGTTTTTCAGCAGTTCCCTGCTTGGTTGCTGGGTTCAGTCTGAAGCTTTGAGCAGGGTCTTTCCTCGACCTTTCCACACTCAGGAGTTTGTCACAAGTCAAGTCAGCTCCATCCACATCCTGATGCCAGAGAGAAATTCAGGGATGTCATGCTAAGGGCAGGTTCTTCTGGATGACAAAGCTCTGGGTCCTGGCCCTTGTGCTCTCCCTCCATTTCAGTTTGACACATGTGTGTTTCTATATCCAAGATCCCCTCTCAGCTTCCTGGTTTTGATAGGGCTCTGTGGCCATGAATTGTAGGGTGAATATCCAAAAAATTTCCTGTAATACTCCCTGCAAGTGTCCCAGCCCTTGCAGAGGTGCTTGCTGGATTAAGGACTGATGTCACTGCTGAGTGCAGGGCTCAGTGATGTTTAGAAAGTCACCTCCTGCAGACCACAGTCATCCATCAGCCTTGCCACGGTCACTGCAGCCAGACCAGGGCTGTGGAAGGGAGTGGTAGAGCCCAAAATTGGTGTCCTGTCACTCCAAGCCCTTGTCCACAGTCTCTCTCCATCTTTCTTTTTGGCCCCTTCAAGCCACAATTCACTCACCCCAATCTCTTCTCCTTGCTGAGCACCCCCAGCTCTCCCAGCCTGGCTCCAGAGCAGAGGGGCTCCGGCCCTGGGAGCATCTCCTGGTGCCTCCTCTGGACTGGCTCCAGCAGCTCCAGGTCCTTCCTGTGCTGGGACCCCTGTGCTGGAGGCAGCTCTGCAGGTGGGGTCTCACCTGAGCAGGGCAGAGGGGCAGAATTCCCCCTCCCCTGCTGCCCACGCTGGGGGATCAGCCCAGCACAGGGGGGCTCTGGGCCAGCTCTCACCCCCAGCACCCCCAGTGCTTCTCCCAGAGCTGCTCTCCATCCCTTCATTCCCAGCCTGGAGGGATTTGTAGCTGGGGATGGTTAGTGAGGTCCGTGAGGCTTTGGGTGATGAACCTTTCCTCAGTTGCCTTCTAGAATAAACTTTCTTTCTCCTTTCCTCATTATTCTCTCGACATCCCCATTGCCCTGTGCACATCCAGGGGTAGAACAGCTGAGGGGGATTATTTCTGCTCTCACCAGCAAATCCATCCCCATGTAGTTATTTAAAGCTAAAACTAAAAAGCCAAGCAGTGTCTGAGAACAGAAGCTCTGCTAAGAAGTTTTAAGCAAACATTATTAGATATGACCTCTTATTTATGAGCGACTTTGCAAAGAGAAGTCTGTACCCTCTCACTGCCTCAGCAAAAGACCTATTTTCCCAGCCATAATATCCCCACCAGCAATCAGTCTGATTGGAGTTTAGGATGATGCAATAAATATACCAAAGCTGAATTTAACCAGCAGAGAAGCAAATAATAATAACTTGAGGCCTTTGGCCATAAAAATGCAGACGTTTACCTTGAATGTTGACTCAAACCATTTCAATTTTGTGCCAAATGGGGCTTGAAATGTATCACCCCGTGTTAAGTGTCCAACCAATAAAAATTGCCTTAAATATTGCACCTTCCTGCTGGCAGTGCTGCAGAAGCGGAACTGCTCTCTCCTGGTTGGGACCCCCTGGAAGCAAGGCAATAATGATGGGGTTTATTTCTTTATTTAGGGATCTCAGAGCAAACTGTGAATATTCATTGATGTTGTGGAGGCTTTTTGCATTCACCTGGGCTGCACTGCAAGGTAAAGCTTTTTCTTTCTGCTCTGACATCTCCAAACCTGCAATTCTAGGAGCGGGATATGGTGAAGGAGGAGCATGAGTAGGTAAAGGAATGCAGCCAAAATCTTTATCTCTGCACTTTGCTGAGCTTCCTGGTTCATTAGCAGGCCTGATTATCCAGTTCCGTGGCTGTAATCCCTAATTAAACAGCACTGCTGACAGCGTGTTTGTGCCAAGCTGAACATAAGTGGCCTCTTCTTAATAAACGTGTAAATCTGATCTCTGTAGAGTTAACAGAAAAACGAGAGCCCCAAGTTCTTGGAGAGTGGTAATTGCCAGAGGGACTTGCTCTTATTTCCCCCCTTAAATGCACAGTCGATAACCATTAATGTTCAATATCCTTTAAATTGTAATTCCTCCAATCAAAAGCTTGTTTTGAAAGTGGAGGGAAGCTTCTGTATGTGCCCATCAGGCAGTGAGGTGGTAATGAACCCATCTGAGTGGAGCCAGGAGCTGGAGGTGCTGTCACTTGTCTTCTCTTTCTGTGGGGACCAAAGGATGCTCGAGCAGCTGCTGGTTCCTGACTGCACTGAAACGTTCTGTTGTCCTGAGAGTGGGTTCAGGATGTTTGGTGCTGTTTGAATTTCTGTTCCATTTTGGGTGGTCCACGTAGCAAAACTATTTAGGGAGAAATGAGGGGATATGGTATGGATGGAGTGATTTTTGTACATTACATTATTTTATTACTTTGGCAGCAAGCTTTGAAATGGGTGAGACAGGACTTCAGCAGCTCTGGGAGGGCTCAAACCTGATTGCAGGAGCTCAGGTGATGCCACCTCACCCTGTATCCATACAGGAATTTTTCTAACCTCTCCTACCACACTGCCTAAGACAAGAACAGCTTCTTTACAGAGAGCACCGAGGGAAAACAGCTTTGCAGCTGGTGTGGGGATGTTTATGTATGACACAGGACTAAAGCACTGCTCCTTTTTCTTTCCAAAAGGTGGGATTAGCCTGAAATCTTTTGGCCATAACTTTTGAGCCTGTGGTTTAGAGAGGCTGAAGGATGAGGGAGCACGTGTGGGTCAAAGCTGCATCCATGTGGAGTGGTGCTTGGGGAGCACTCAGGGAGTGCAGCTACCTCTGCCTGGCCAGATCTGCTGCTTCTCTTGTGCTTTTCAGCTCTTTCCTGCAATATCTGCTGCCTTTCCCTTCTGGTGAAGTTGTGCTCGTGCTGGGCAGGAGCAGAGACGTGGAGAAGGTTCTGCAGAGCAAACAAGGAGTTCCTCCCCCTTTGCTGTGACCCTGCTCTTGTTTCTGCCCAGCCTGGGGCAGTGTTCAGCTGCAGAGACTGCAGCAGATGGAGAGGCTGCCCTGGCACTGGAGGCACTGCTATAAATTCCCTGTGCCCTCAGAGCTCAGTGCCACACAGGGAATGTCTCCTTCTGGTGCTCCAGGTTCAGCCTTTTGCTGTCTCCATGGAAAAACCTGGATTTTGGGGTCAGGGTGCTGCTCTGGGTTCTGCAGCCTGGTCCCAAATGGGCTGGAGAAGGGTCAATACCTGCAGCACAAGGTATTGACCTTAAATATTGCACCTTCCTGCTGGCAGTGCTGCAGAAGCGGAACTGCTCTCTCCTGGTTGGGACCCCCTGGAAGCAAGGCAATAATGATGGGGTTTATTTCTTTATTTAGGGATCTCAGAGCAAACTGTGAATATTCATTGATGTTGTGGAGGCTTTTTGCATTCACCTGGGCTGCACTGCAAGGTAAAGCTTTGTCTTTCTTTTTGGGGACCACCTGAGCCTGTGGCCCCAAATCCAGACAGGTGCAGTAGGGTGAGATTCCCTGCCCAGCTGTTGGCCACTGGATTTCCCAAGGGGTGGCCTTCTCAATCCTCCCCCCATCACCACCTCATCTTTTATATTTTATTTTCCCTGAGCAGATGTGAAGATCGTGCTTTTGTCAGCTTTCCTCCCCTGCTCCAGAAAGGGAAGAAGAATTCGAAAAGAATATTAAATTCAGGAAGGGTGCACAGAAGGGATGGGAACAAGTTTTCCTATCGCACATCAGAGCTGTGTGTCCCACATTCCCCTCCTCGAGGCGGATCCTTTGCCTTGATTTCTTTACCTTTTTCTTTTCTTCTGTCATGACTCCTGGAATAATTAGTTACTGGCAACTGTGTGTGTGTAGTTTTAAAGGCAACTTTTATATCAGCAGCATGGGTTCCTTTGCCACAGCTCTGCAGTGCCTCATTCCCTTGAAGATATGCAATCAGCACTTCTCCTGAACCCACTGATATACTTGGCCATCACTTAAATATCATTACAGGAAAGATTTCTGCGAGATCACTGCACGTTAGACTTTAAAGTTTGACTTTAAAAGAATGTCTGGGCTTTGCTAAAAGGCATTAGTAATGGGATTCTCTATCTTTGAGCTTAATTTATTCTGAAGAGAAAAAAGACCATTATCTTAAATCTTTTTTTCCCCTTTTCCTCCTCGTATGAAAAAGAAGAAAGGGAAAAGGAGCCTCTGAAGTCCAGCACTTATGGCAAACCCATTGTTTAATTACTTGCTCTTTTCATTCTCTGGAGGGAGGGGAGCTCTGGGGGAGGTGGCAGCCGAGGTGTTTTGGCGTCATGGCTCCTGTTGCTCCACAAACAATGCCAGGCTTGGGGTATTTTTTAACTCACCCTTCTCTCGACCTGCTTTGCTGCAGGATTAGTGAGTTATGGGTTCATTTTCCATGAGAAAAGCAGAGTCATTTGTGTTATGCAGTGCTGTGGGTGAGCCTTGGCTAAGCCAGAAGGACAGGCAGAAAACCTGGGATTTCTCAGTGCTGGGCAACAACTGCAGGCTGGGAACTTTCCTCTGAAAGAGTTTGTGACAGACAGACCCTCCTTTGCAGAGCTGTCATTAGCTGTGCCAAAGAACAGACCAGGACTGAGTCCATGGATGTGTTTTATGTGTGGACACTGCTGGGAGCAGCTCTTGGCTTCTGGAGGATTTGATTTCCATCAATACCATCAGAGCAGGGACAGTCTACGAACCTCCTGCTATTACTGCTCAGCCAACCTTGAAATTTTTGGTGCATCCCAAGCCTGCATTGTGCTCATGCATCAAAATTGAGCAAAAAGCCTTACCTTGGGTTTAATTCCACCTGAGGATAGGTTTAGCCTTGGGTTAAAGCATACAGAACTCTTAGATTAGGCCAGAAACAGAACCCAAACAAACCAAAACCCAAATAGCTTTCAGCAGCAGAAGTATTTTTTCAGCAAAACTGAGGAGCCAAACCCTGGGAAAGGTTCAATTCCAATTTTTCCAATTCAGAGCCAAATGCAGCTCCCTGGGAGCCTCCATTCCCATCAGTGCTCTGAACTTGGAATGTGTTGGGGCTGGAGCAGAAAAGAGCAGAGGCTCTGCCATGGGAGCTGTGTTGATCCCAGCTGTCCTGCACTTGGGCTGTGACTTTCCCATTGCACTGGAACTGGTTTGTGCTCTCTGGGGCCCTCCTGGCTACAGGCAGGACTCCATCCCTTGGAGCTGTAGCTGCTGGAGCCAGAGTTATCTGATGAGCTGAGGATCAATTATACATTAGAGACCTGGTAATGATGAGAATTAAATGAGCTTTTGCTGGAGTGTGCCGTGCTTCTGTTCACCTTCACATGGAAACTGCTCTGAAGAGCACCAACATCTGCACAAATAATCCATCTCCTGGCAAGCACATTGATCCCATGTTTACAGATGGGAGGGCTCTCCTGCTGCCTCTCCTGGGACAGGGAGGGAGGGATGTGGTGCTTTCCCATGCCTGAGATATGCACATCAGCACTGAGTCACAGGTCTGGGGCCATGGAGGCAGCAAGGTTCTTAAATGTCTTTACATTCTTCCCTCCCTCCTGCTTTGAGGCAGTTTCTCATCGTGGAAATGCTGGGAGAGCTGGGAAATCCTGCAGAGGTGAAGGCTCTGGGGAGAGTCCAGAGGAGGCCCCAGGAGATGCTCCCAGGGCTCTCTGCTCTGGAGCCAGACTGGAGAGCTGGGAGTGTTCAGCAAGGAGAGGAGAAGCTTTGGGGTCAGTGAACTGTGGTCCTCCAGATCCTGAAGGGGCCAAAAAGAAAGGTGGAGAGAGACTGGGGACAAGGGCTTGGAGTGACAGGACACAAATTTTGGACATTACCCCTCCCTTCCAGGGTCCATGGCTCCATCCAAGAGGTCAGGACTTTGCCATCAAGCAGTGTGGAACATCTGTTCTATCCAACTTTGGATGCTCCAGCTGCTCCTGTAGGTGCAGGTGTGTCTGGAGGGAGTTCCAGCTTTTGGCAAAGGTGCAAAAGGGTTTTTCTGCTGCACCACTGCCTCGTGAGCCCAGGAACCAGCCTGGATGGTTTCAGCACCTTTGTGCTGGTATTTGTTTGTTATTCCTTCAGAGAATCCCAGAATCACTGAGGTTGGGAAAGCCCTCCCAGGTCATTGAGTCCAAGCTGTGACTGGTCCCGACTTTGTCACCAGCCCAAAGCACTGAGTGCCACATCCAGGTGTTCCTTGGACACCTCCAGGGATGGGGACTCCAAACCTCCCTGGGCAGCCCCTGCCAAGGCCTGACAATTCCTGGAGTGAAGAAATTCCTCCTGATCTCAAACCTGAACCTTCCCTGGCCCAGTCTGAGGCCATTCCCTCTCCTCCTGTCCCTGTTCCCTGGAGCAGAGCCCGACCCCCCCGGCTGTCCCCTCCTGTCAGGGAGTTGTGCAGAGCCACAAGGGCCCCCCTGAGCCTCCTTTTCTCCAGGCTGAGCCGCTTCCCAGCTCCCTCACCAGCTCCTTTTCCTAGGACTGACTTTCCAGACCCTTCCCCAACTTCACTGCCCTTTTTGCTCCAACTTTAGGGTTGGAGCCAAGCCACCTTTTGTGGGATACACATATTGAGAAAGTAAGAAATTACAGCCTGAAAAATATTCCAGGCTGGAGCTTCTCAGCTCTGTTCCCAGCCTGATAAGCTGGTCCAGCTGAAGGCCAGGGAAAATCTCTCCCAGGATGATAACTTGGTCAAAATAGAGAGGAATTAATAACAAGATAGAACTCCTGTTGTGTGCATGACCAGGCCCTGGGAACGAGGTGTCTTCTCTCTGAACCAATCATCTTTTTCTGCTCTTGGAGTTGTAAGTCATGTTGTAAAAACCAGTGTGTTTCTGAATAAACTTGTCTCTCTCTTTCCTGTCATGAGAGATGACCATGTAGCTGTGCATCTTATTTCTGCTGCACCTAAGGGGTTAACACCCCATTCCACGGCTACAACCTTTGGCATTTTGCTTGTCCCAGGCCTGGATGGTTCTAAACAAGGTTCTGGCTTTGGCCATGACTCAAGGATAAGCTGAGTCATTCAAGGGTTCCAATGCCAGTGCTTTGGTTTGGTCTTAAGCAAGATTTAAACCTTGGTGTCCATGACTCCAGCCTTGGTGTCCTGACTCAAACAAGTGTCACTGGGCATCTGTAGCGCAGTCTTTAATTTGTGCAACTTGCAGGGATCGATTCAGGGTCCCCAGGACAGCCCAGGCCAGTGGTTAAAACAGCATCAGTTCAAATTTCCTTGTTTGAATCCCTGGGATTCCATTCCTCCTCATGGCACAGCTGTGTGATGACTCTTCCCTATTGCAATGCAGTTCTGCAGGTTAATTTATTTTTTCCAAGGCACTTTGCAAACATTAAGTGTTACATAAATCTTGGGTATTATTATCCACAAGATGCATTGATTTGCAGTGTGGTCGTATTGCCTGGATTTCTTTTTTCCTTTAAAAATTTCAATCCATTAGAAAGAAGGGGGGGGAGCCCCATAGGTTTTATACGAGACCAAATAGTTTCATAAACACAGAGCTGAAAGTGGCTGATCAATGAGAAGGCAAATGGGGCCAATTGTGCATCAGCTCCTGCCTCCAGTTAGGGTTTGCACTGGGGACTCTGGGCTTGCTGGGATCAATGCAGGAGTGTGGGACCAGCTCCCACAGCACTGGGACATTTTCCCACTTCTCCCTAAATTCCATGCCCCGTGTGTGACTCTGCTGCACCCAGCTGCCTTTGGTTTTCCATAGGAGCAGCTCACATGTCACTGGGAAAATCCAACCCTGCCACCAGTGGCACTGTTATCTCTCTGGGGACAGGGAAATACACACTTTGGCTTTTTGGGGGTTATGAGGGCGACCACGGGGAATAAATCACGAGGGAGCAGCAGTGGAGAGCAGGGCTGCTCCTGCAGCTCCTCGATGATGCTGTAATTTACTTTATCAGGAACAGCAGGACAGGAGAGATAACTGAATGCTTTCTGTTAGGCTGGGGGCTGACAAACATGGGGGGTTATTTTTTGGCTGAGTGACACTGTAATGACAAGCATTGTGTTCTTCTCCATTTTTATTTGGAAAGCTAAGATGGAGCAAACAGGGACTATTTGTCTTTTAGGCATGGAAAGGTGTCCCCTCCCCAGCTCCAATCAATCATAACTCTCCAAGAGTCATTGATTTACAGACAGCACCAAACCACCTGCTCGCTGCATCCTCAGGTTTTTTGCTTTTATTTTTTTTTGTGAGAAACTCTGAATTCTGCATTAGTGGGAGGCACAAAGAGGCATGACAGCTGTAACCAGTGATTTGCACCTCTCTTGACCTGCTCCCCTGGCCTGCAGAGCCCAGCTCTGGTGTTCCCAACTCACTGCTCACATCTGGGCTGAGACCAAGCAAACTTCTCTCCCAGTCTGTAAAATCCTATGTTTTTGAGTGAATGAGATGGGGATTGCTGATCAGAGGGAACCAGCTCTTGCTGGTTTGGTGTTGATGGTTCAAGTATTGAGTCTTTTTTGGAGCAGAGTCATCTCAATCCTCTTGGATTTTCACTGGAAAAGGGGATGGATGTGTGGTGATTGCACCAGGCTCTTGTGTGTCTCTGCCCAGGGTTCTCCTGTGTGTGGGGAACACCTGAATTTTGCCATGGTGCACTGGTTTCCCAGACACAGAGAACTGCAGAAGCAGCTTTCCAGCAAGCCAAGAAGCCATGCAGGGTTGGATTTTGTTTTCTGGATGGGATTCGTGTTTGCAGAAGTGCTTTGAGATTCTGGGATCCAGCAGAAGTCCGAAGCTCTGTTTTTCTCCTCCAGTGACAAGATGTGAACACTGAAGCTGCACTTGTAAGAAACTTCCCCAAATCTGAATTGTGCCAAGGTTTCTGAGCTGATCTGCCTGTGCTCTTGAGAAGAGTGGCCCTTGTGAGGCAGTAGATTACAGCAGGGAGCTGTGCTGGGAGCGGGATCTCCCTCCTGCAGAGCACACTGCCATTGTCCCAACCACAGTTTGGTATTTGCCATAAGCCACGCTCTCTTATGAAAAACCATTTGCAAGATAAGTAAAGGAAAATGTAATCCCTGAGTGGAATGAAAGGTGCTTTGAAATGAATGGGGGATAATCCTTTTGTTGTCTGTTACAAATGCACTTTATTTCTATATTATCTGAGCATGAGAATAGACTGTTCTCTCAACCAACAAATCCACTGCACACCCTCTCCTCGGCTCTCAGACCCCGGTGCAGCGACAGAGCAGCCTCTGAACTCCCTCAGCTCAGCGCTTTGCAAAAAGGGCTCTTTTGAATTTCAAAATCCTGCTGGCGTGATCATTTTGGCGTTTGCAGCGTGCAGAGTCTTGGCTTAAGTCACGCTAAAGGCGCGGGTTGGGATGCAGGAAGTGGTCTGAGGGATTTAGCTGCCTACCTGCCCCTGCCTTCCTATCCAAAGAGGCAGGGAAATCTGCCTAAATTGCTTTTAAAATCACAAAGCCTCTGCTCCAGGGACTTGTAGTCGGGGTCGAAGGATTTCTTCCATCTGCTTTCAGTGTGTTTTTCTTTGTTGGCAAATTTCTCTCGGCAAGTTCAAGCGCGTTGATTTATGCAAGGAGATGCTTCCAGCTTCTGCTGGACGTTGTGACCCCTGTGGCAGCAGCCAGGCTGGATCCATCCGGCCCCTCCAGCAGAAAGGAACGTTCAAAGCTTAAAGATTGAGCACTGCAGAGCCTGGAATGGCAGCAGCTTTTTCCAGCTCATGTTAAAGTGCTTTAGTTACTGCAGGCATTGATTCTGGAGCCCTGGAAAATGCATCCCAGCATGGCTTCTCCTTGGATTTTCAGTGAGTGACCAAACTTCAGGAGATAAGTCACGAGTTACTTGTTCACTCTGATTTTATTGTCTGCCCTACCCAGGCCTCCAGCCAGTGGTTCAGAACTTCTTTACACCCTTTCCTCCCTCCTGATTTGATGCAGTTTCCCATCATGGAAATGCTGGGAGAGCTGGGCAGACTGGAGAAGGCTCCAGGGAGAGCTCAGAGTCCCTTCCAGGGCATAAAGGAGCTCCAGGAGAGAGATGGGGACAAGGGATGGAGGGACAGGACACAGGGAATGGCTCCCTCTGCCAGAGGGCAGGGATGGATGGGATATTGGGCAGGAATTGTTCCCTGGGAGGGTGGGCAGGCCCTGGCACAGGGTGCCCAGAGCAGCTGTGGCTGCCCCTGGATCCCTGGAAATGCCCAAGGCCAGGCTGGACCTTGGGGCTTGGAGCCACCTGGGATAGTGGAAGGTGTCTCTGCCATGGCAGGGCACTGGAATGGGATGAGCTTTAAGGTCCTTTCCCATGCAGGCAATTCCAGGATTCTGTGTCCATTCTGTGCTGAAGACAGGATGCAGGTTTTATTTTGAGTTTTGCTTCAGGAAATTCCTTGGAAGTGAGGTCTGTCCTGGACTGAGCTGTTGCACATCCTGCAGGCTGGGCAGTGCCTTTACCTGGGTGAATTCCCAGCAGCAGTTCTCTGTGCTCCAAATCATGAGATCCCATCAGGATCCCATCAAAGCCCAGCTCTGATGGACCATGGTGGCTTCCCCAGATCAACAGATCCAAGCCTGGAGCTCCCATTATTCCCACTGCCTGTGGCATGCATGGTTTCGGTCTTGGAATAATCCAGTTGCTTTTAGTAAAACAATTATAGCGCTCATAATTTTTCTTTGCAAACAGAGTAATTAGAGGAGAATAGGAAATTAATTAAAAAGCTAATTATTAAACCCATGAATGTTGTTTTCAAATTTTTAAATGAATTTGTTTTTACTAAATGCTGCCATTTCCATTTTTTTCAGCTCTGGTGGTGGCTGTAGGTTAGGAAACTGAGGGAATCAAAGTGTGGGCTCCTGACATTTCCTGGCTCCTAAAGAGATTAGGACATAGATGATGGAAAAGACACAGGAACATCACTAAGCTGCCTGTAAGCCTGTTGTCTTCCAGCTTTTTCCATTACGAGGCACAAAGGAAATTCAGGTTTTCTGCCTCCTGGAGTCTCATGCCATCGTAATCTCAAACTAATCCCTTCAAACAAGCATTTCCCTGCCCTCGGAGCAGGTTTGCCATGGGGTCTTGCTTTCTTGGGAGCCACCAAACGCTGCAATTAATCGGGGTGCTTAGGTGGCTTCTCCAAGACCACATTAGGCTCAGCAGCAATTTACAGCAAGTGTCCACTGGTAAATGGTGGAAAGCACCCGGGGAAAAGCCGGATGTTCCCATGCATAGCAAACGATTCATTAGCATCCAAGCGATTATGCGGAATACCAAAATGACCTTGCAGTCATTAGGAGAGAGGTATGTTATGACTTAAGTTTAGAGGGACTTGCATTACAATGTAACATCTAATTAGTGTTACCTCTGCTAATTGCTACATATTGCTGAGGTATATAAAAATAAATGCCTGAGTGATACCGGGGCCAGCAATGCCCGTGTTGGAACAAAGGGAGAAGTTCGCTGCCATAATGAGCAGCAGCAGCTTGGTTCCCTCCACTGGCAGCTTGTTAATGTCAGCAGCTCTTGGTGTCTGCTGAATGTAGAGAGGGGTTTTGTGTGGGGGTTGTGGCTCTTGGGTTCTCCAGTGCCCTTTGTGAGGCGGGTTCCCACTGCTGGAGTCTGGGTGAAACCACTGCGGGATTCCTCCAGCAGTGGGTGGTGGCTCTGCCAAAAAGGTGATTCTTGCATGAGGCTGCAGTCATCTGCCAACAATAAATCACAGAATCTTGGAATTGTTTGGGTTGGAAAATATTCCAAGGTGAAGTCCAACCATCGATCCAGTGCCACCATCATGGGAGAGACCTCTGCTCCCAGGGGACAAGCAGAGAATGAGAAAAAACAGCCTCAGGCTGCACCAAGGGAGGGTCAGGGTGGACATCAGGATGAATTTATCCATGGAAAGGGTGCTCAGGCCTTGGCAGGGGCTGCCCAGGGAGGTTTGGAGTCCCCACCCCTGGAGGTGTCCAAGGAACACCTGGATGTGGCACTCAGTGTGGTGACAAGGGGGGGATCGGGCACAGGTTGAGCTCAATGATCCTGGAGGGCTTTTCCAACCTTAGTAATTCTGTAATTCTCTGTAAACCATGGCCTCAAGTGCCACCTCCAGCTGTTCTTTGAACACGTCCAGGTTTGGTGACTCCACCACTGCCCTGGGCAGTCTGTGCCAGTGCTTGACAACTCTTTCCGTAGACAAATGTTCCCTAATATCTAATCTAAACCTTCCCTGATGCAGCTCATAAAAAGAACATAAAGGGAAGAAATAAAGAGAAAATAAAGATAAATGCTGAGGCTTTTATCTCCAAGCACCTGTGAGTCCTCTCCCCAAAGCTAAAACTTTTGGATGATCAGTCTCTTTGGATAAACCAAGAATAAGAGACGTGTTGACCAAGCAATAATCTCTGCAGAAGGCTGTGCTTTGGGTATTTTTATGTATACAGGTGATCAATTACTCTCTTAATAAAGAGAATAATTTTGTCTTCATCCTGCCTTGCTGATGAGTGGCTCATGTACAGGAAGGCAGGCTTGGAGCTCAGGGAGCAGACCAAGGGTGACAATGCCAGAACAGCCTTGGCGTGACCAGGACAGTTTTCTTTCTACTGGAACTACAAGTAAAGAGGTGGAAATCCACAGGGAATGTTAAAAAGAAAACTGTGCCTGTCTGCATTTCTGGCTTATGAACACATTCACTTCTCAGCTTCACAACACTTCAGTTTCCCAGCTGCCTGCATGAAATTTTGAGAGGCTTTTTTTTTTTTTTACTGTTTATTTGTGATTTGTTTTGGTTTTCTTTAATTTTCAACAATGGGGTTAGGAGAAATGTATCTGCTGATAATTAAACTGAAATCTTTGTTCCATGTGGTCTTTAGTCCTAAGATCATCATCAGAGCCAGACAGGAATATTTTGATATTCAAGACAATTTTTTTTTGATATCTGGAGGGAAGTTACAAGGCAGGGAAGGACGGCAGGCCTGGCAGTTTTATAATCGCTCTGTCTAATGTGCAGTGCCATGGGACACCTCTCAGATGTCTCCACGGTGGCTTCTGTGTGCTTCAAACACGTGTGCTCTTAACTGCAGAAACCAGCTCCTGAATTAATGACTGCGGCTTCAAAGGAGCCTCCCCCTCCCCAAGCTGGAGATCTGAGGGCCATCTCCAAGTGGGTGACATGCCTTTGAAAATTATGCAGTGCAAACAATAAACCTCATTAAAGAAAGTCAGCAAAAGCAGCTCAACAACCCAGCGTGGGGAGCGGACACGGTGGGGACACGATCCAGGATCTCTGTCCAGGGCCAGGCAGTGCCAAGAACTCTGTGAGTGCATGAGAGTCAAGAGTGAACCCTTGGTCACACCAACCCTCTGCAGGGCTCCAGGCTGGGCTGGAGTGGCTGGGAAGTGGGAAAGGAGCTGGGAGTGGTGGTCAGCAGTGGCTGGACATGACCAAGGTGTTCCCAGGTGGGCAAGTGGCCAATGGCCCCTGGGCTGTGCCAGCCCCAGTGTGGGCACTGGACCAAGGCAGTGATTGTCCCTTGACTCTGGGCAGTGCTGAGGGACCAGTTCTGGGCCCTCACAACGAGAACATTATTGACGGGCTGGAGCATGTCCAGGGAAGGGTCTGGAGCCCCAGGAGAGGCTGAGGGAGCTGGAAAGGGGCTCAGCCTGGGAAAAAGGAGGCTCAGGGGGGCCCTTGTGGCTCTGCACGACTCCCTGACAGGAGGGGACAGCTGGGTGAGAGTCAGGCTCTGCTCCCAAGGAACAAATGATAGAATGAGAGAAAACCACCTCAAGCTGTACCAGGGGGGTTTAGATTGGATATTGGGAAAAGTCTGTTCACCCTAAGGGTTGCCCAGGCAGAGCCCCCATCCCTGGCAGTGTTCAGACAACACGTGGATGTGGCACATGAGGACATGGTCTGGGTTGAACATGGTGCTGGTGTTGAGTGGATGGTTGCATTTGATGATCTGAACGTTCTTTTTGAACCTTAACAATTCTGTGAGTGCCCATCCCCATGAGGCTGTAGCATTCCCTCTGAGGAGCTGCTGCCAGGCAGAAGGAGCCTGGTGGGATGTGGTTCATGGGCAGCTGAGGGGCTCAGATGAGTTTATTGTCACCTGAGAAGAGTTGGGCAGTGCAGGGTGGAGCTGCTCACCTGCTACTTCTTCATTGTGGGGTTGTGGGAGGGTTTTCTAAGCAGGGTGAAATCAGTGCCTCGACAGGCAGCAGTTCCACATCAGCCAGAACCTCTGTTCAAGTTTGGTCCACCCCACTGAGCTCCGTCACCATCTCCAAAGAGAACCCACCCTCCCATCAGGCTTGGGGCCAGCTCGGCCGCCCCAGCACTCTGCCCATTTTGAAATGAGGATTAATGAGTCCTTCCATCTGATACTTGTTTGAGATGTGCCATTTGGGTTCATTTTAAACTAATTTTATTCTCCGTGTCACTGGCAATTTATGCAGCAAACGCAATTATTGGAGATGAACGCCTGCCACAGCTGAAGGCTACAAGTGCCACTTCCTTGGATGCGTGAGGAGCAGAGAGCTGGGGAATTGGGGCGGGGGGGAGGGAGAAGGAATATTAGAAAAATAATCTTTCCCTACAATGCTCTCAGAGCTGATACACACACCTTCATAAAAAAGTAATTTAATTTTCCCAGTGCAGCACGAAAAGGAGATCTAATTATCCTCTTCTAAATTGCTTCCTTAATTTTTCAAAACATGGCTTTTTGTTTATGTCTCTCCCCGAGCCCTGCTCGGAGCCTGCCGTGGAGCTCACCCCCATCTGGAGGTCAGTGATAAAGCCACCTGGAAAGGAACCTGCTCCTGATAGCAGGTGGTGGAGCTCCTAATGTGCCACGTGGGCCTTTTGTCCGTGCTGATGGGGCTCCTCCACAGGCGGATTCTGGGAATTCGGGAGGCGGCCCCGGAGCTTGGCTGGGGATGTGCATCAAACGTGGGTTCTTTTCTCAAGGCTTGCAGGAGTTTTGCTGCCTCAAAGCTCTGCGTTTTTCTGCTTTCTGGGTTTCTGGGTCTCACTCAGCAGCGTTGCTACGGCCCCACGTCTGTTCTGCATCCGTATCAAAGACTGGAATCCTCCAGAATGAAATTTCAGGAGTCTCCAAGAGATTCCCATGGGCACTGCCTTTTAGGGTGTTTATTTACCTTGGACCTGGACAATACATTTTGCCAAGTCCCCAAAGACCAGCATTTCTGCAAGAAGCTCTTGTAAAAATCATCAGCTGTGTTTGAAGTGTTTGAAAAATCTCCTGGTTTTGATCATGTTGCATCGTGCTCCTCTCCATGCTTCGTGTATTCTTCCCATGGATTTCCCTAAAGTTCAGCTCACAGGCTTGCTTTGGAATGTGAAATGATGTACACACACGCCTCCTCTAATATTTATAGGATAAATGCTAAGCTGTACTTCAGTGATTATCAGGAGCTTCTCAAAAACAGGTTTCAGGTGTTGGAGCTGACATGACACCTTCAATTATTTATTGGGATCTGGGTTTCGAACTGCTGGCTGTGGTTTGTTCAGGTATTCAGAGGCTCAGAAACTGGAGCTGTTCAGCCTGGAGAAGGCTCCAGGGACACCTTGGAGCCCCTTCCAGAGCCTAAAGGAGCTCCAGGAGATCTGGAGAGGGACTGGGGACAAGGGGTGGAGGGACAGGACACAGGGAATGGCTTCCACTGCCAGAGGGCAGGGATGGATGGGATATTGGGCAGGAATTGTTCCCTGGGAGTGTGGGCAGGCCCTGGCACAGGGTGCCCAGAGCAGCTGTGGCTGCCCCTGGATCCCTGGAAGTGCCCAAGATCAGGCTGGACAGGGCTTGGAAGAGTCTGGGACAGTGGAAGGTGTCCCTGCCATGGCTGGGAGTAGAACAAAATGAGTCTTTGAGGTCCCTTCCAACCCAAACCAGTCAGTGATTCCATGATCTTATGAAAACAGTTCCAGTGTGTGTTGTCCATATTTTAAACTTCTTTTTGTGTTTCATCCCACTGTTAAACTCCCCCTCTCTGTGCTCCCTGCCTTCTTGGGTCTGAGTTCTGCACTGAAAGCTGTAGGGATGGGGTTTTTTATTCACTGATGGTCTCACTGGTGCTGTATTAGATTATTTTATTTTACCCCATTTTTCCCCCCAAATATTAATGGCAGCATGCAGAGCTTCTCAGAGAGGAGCTCTCACCCCAGAATGGTTTGGGTTGGAAGCGACCTGAAGGATGATCTAGTCCCAACCCCCCAGTGTGGCTGGTGTGGCAGGGGGTTCCCATAGCAGTGTGGGTGAGAATTCCCAAAGAGCAGTGTGGGTCAGAATTCCCACAGCATTGTGGGTCAGAATTCCCACACAGCAGCGTGGGTCAGAAATCTCACACAGCGGTGTGGGACAGAATTCCCACTGCTCCAGCCGGACACCAGGGGGTCAGGACCGTGTGAGCCAGAGGCAGCAGCTGCCAGCAGAGCTCTCCCACAGAGCCTGGCTGTTCAATAATGCTCTAATTAACTACTGCAAACTTCAGAGGACCCAGCTAACTCTAATTGAGAGATCAACAGAGGCTGCAATGAAGTTAGATGTGCATACTAATTACTGAATTATCTAACACCTGCTTTGGAGAGCAGCACCAAAATATAAATACATTTTGCATTGTAAGGCCCTTGCTTTGAGGAAGGCGAGATCTTGCCTTGTCAGACACATCTCAGATCGCTCACGCTGGCTGCAGCTTCCCAGAGGCGCCTCTCTGGAAAAGCTCTACCCTTTATTTTTAGGCAGGGTAGTGAGGCTGTCATGTTGCAGGCTCAACGTGTGAGAAGCCAATTAAGCAGGACTCCAAACATTAACTCAGATGCTCCCAAGGTGGCGTTGAGGATGATGATGATGATGATGACAATGACGTTCTTCGCAAAGCCCCGGTGAATTCTTACGGTGCTCTGAGTTTCATGTCAGTGTCCAAATGACGCTCAGTTTGCTGGCAGCTCCCAGAGCTACTCTTAAAAAAAGAGTGAAATAAAAGAGAATGCATTTTTCAGCTGCTGAGTGGCAAATACAAAGGTTAAGTATCCCGGGCAGTAGTGCAGGGATCCACCAAAGGGCTGTGGCCAAGCACTCTTGGAATGGGGAGGAGAAACAAGAGAGGGCAGAGGAAAAGCTGGTTTGAGGATTTTTATTATTCCATTCTGTTGGGGTTTTTTGCATACTGATCTGAGGTGCGATTTCCACATCATCAGCTCACTCAGCCATCACCAGCAGCCCTCTGAAGGCAATAATTTTCTGCTAAGCAATTTTGTCACCGTGCTGGAAGGATAAATGAAACCAATGTTTCAGTGCTTTGTCCAGCCTGGAATCAGCACGTGGCACATCTTCCCTCAACAAGTGGTGATTCCCTATTTTCTTTTGTTGAGGATTAAGCTGCTTACCATGGCAAATGCGTGAGCTTTACTATTTCCTCCCCCTTTTTTTCAGTATATTTGCTCAAGTGGGACTCGCTGGATGTTTTGATGGTTTCGGTAGTGCTGTCTCCGTTTGTTACAGAGCTGCTTGGATGCTTTCCTGCTGACAGCTGACTATTCCATCCCTCCTGAAAGGCAGGAGTGGTTGTGGAGCCTCCTGCTCTGGAAACACTGCTTTTGCTCATGGCTGTTGTGATGTACAAAGCCTGGAAATCCAAAATTCTTGACTGTAGTGAGCTGGAGCCAGGTAGGGGAGTGACACAACGGCCAGATCTGCACTCACTTTGTCACCAAGCTCCTGTGCCTAGAGTGGGTCACACCCCAGGAACAGGAGGTTTAGATGTGGCTGGAACTATTGCTCCATGGCTCCATGTCAGATTGTGTTTGGAGGAGGCAAGGAGGAGGGAGAGGTCTTTTGTATAGGATAAAAAGGATTTATTACTCTGGGGAATCCGGGGGGCAAAAGACAAAAAATGGCAAAGGTGCAACAACTGAAATATGGGGGAGGTTCAAGGGGAAAGTACAACTTATTAACAAACTGGAGAAATTCTGGGGAGGGGTAAAGGGTAGGGTTCACAAAGGCATTGTCCAATGAGGGAGGTAGGGGGGAAAACTGGGTCACATGGACTAATGAGATGTCCAGTTTTAGATTTCCAAAGGGGAATTCCAAGCAGGGGGCTGGCACAAAGCAGGATTGACAGGGAGTTCAGGGCTGACTGACAAGGTGGGTGGGAGGGCACAACATGAACCAAATCGTTCACTTGGGCAGAAACAGAACATGCCATTAACAAGAAACACACTGCAACAGGGGAGGGCATCTGCAGAGCAAAGAACCTCCTCCTTAGATGCCCATCCTGACTCCAGGTTCTCTTGGAAAGACAGACACAACTTCTGGGACAGTGCCTTGTCCCAACAACCTCTTACCCCTTGCTCCTGACCTCACGTGCATCCCCACGAGGTGTCTGTGCTATTTTGGGGAAGGGGTTGTTAGAAATTCCCCTCACTCCTCTCACCCACCACAGACTGGGATTATTGACTGCCTGTGATGCTAAACTTCCCTCAGCCTGCCGCTTACTTGGAAAATCTTTCTGTAACCGCAGTTGCCAAGCAACTGGCAGCTGTATTTCCGAGATGCTCAGGCCACTTTCAAGATGTTTGGACCCAAATGCTGCTGCTCCACTCTCCAAGATTGCCAATTTACCTGGGCAGGGAGCTTTGGGAAGGCCAGGAATGTTCTTCTCATCCTGCCATTATCTTCCCTGGCTTTATTAGCATGTTTTCCCAAAGCTCTCTGCCCACTCATGCCATTGATTATCCTGCTGGTTGGGCTCCGAGGCAGTGCTTGGATACCTGGCATGGTGTTGAGTGTGAGAGAGAGTTGGAAATCCAGGTGTTGCACCTCATCACTAGTAACCGCATTCCAGTCTTGTTTCTTTCTTATTATGAAAAAAAAAACCCAACGAATTTTTAATATGAGCTAAGACAATTAAAACACAGAGAGGCTGGAGGTGTAGGTTTAGATGAGATATTAGGCAGAAGTTTGTTACTATAAGGGTGGTGAGAAACAGTGCCCAGAGTGGCTGTGGACTGCCCATCCCTGCAAGTGTTCAAGGCCAGCTTGAGCAGCCTGGTCTGGTGGAAGGTCTTGCCCATGGTAGGGGGGTGGAACAAGGTGGGCTTGAATGTCTCTCCCAGCCAGGCATTCCATGATTCTGTGATTGTGTTGATGCCTTAGATTTTAGCTTTTCTATTTTCCATCCATTTGTAACCCTGCAGTTCTTCAGTGTAGAACTCTAAACTCCACATCCAGTGTGAGCTGCTGCTCTCCCATTTTGGGCAGACACAACAATTCCTCTCCAGGCTGGCAATCAAGGACACCTCACTGCCTCAGCTCTGAGAGATGGAAACAAAAGTGATTGGGGGGAGCAAACTTGGGGTAAATGACTTCATTACCTGGNGCTGGTTCTGGGGGTGCTGCTCACTCTTGGGGTGCTGCTGGTTCTGGAGTGCTGCTGGTTCTGGGGTGCTGCTGGTTCTGGGGGTGCTGCTGGTCCTCAGGGTGCTGCTGGTTCTGGGGGTGCTGCTCACTCTTGGGGTGCTGCTGGTTCTGGAGTGCTGCTGGTTTTGGGGGTGATGCTGGTTCTCAGGCTGCTGCTGGTTCTGGGGCGCTGCTGGTTCTGGGGTGCTGCTGGTTCTCAGGGTGCTGCTGGCTCTTGGGGTGCTGCTGGCTCCTGGGGTGCTGCAGGCTCTCAGGGTGCTGCTGGCCTTTGGGGTGCTGTGGGTTCTTGGGGTGCTGCTGGCTGTGGGGGCGCTGCAGGCACCAATCCTCCATCCTCACCTGGGATGCAGCTGCTCCGGGTTGTTTTTCTGCAGCAGGAGCCCAGCAATGTCTGTGCCGGTCTGCGCAGAGCGAGAGGGACGGCTGCAATGAGAAACCCATCAAACTCTGCCTCCAGAAGCGCTCATTAGCAGCCTCCCTCCGTCCATGGCCATGCATGGCTTAGCTCACTTTGGAGCCAGGCTGTTCCATTTGGGTTAATAGAAGGAATCTCTGTTCCATTAGGTGCATTACAGTGACAAAGCGCCGGGGGAGAGGGAGCTGGTGCCTGTCAGCCGCCCGAGGACCGCGCTGTCACTTGTGCCATCAAGCCTTCCTACTTATTTGCAATTTTATTCTCAGATGTGATTGACATCTGGAGGCTCTGACATTCTCGGCACAAACATACAGCCTGTTATTATGCTTGCATTAACATTTTGATAAACACACAGTGCAGCATTGAAAAAGTAATTACATGTCATCACATCTCTGCCTCATCAAAGAAAACTTTGCTATGTAATTGCTCCAAGATTTACCCAGGTACAATGTGCTGCTTCCAGTAAAGGCTCCTTTCTCTTGAAGAGCTTACATTTACCTTTTAAGATGCACAATATCTTTTCCCCATGGGGCTTTCTAGGTCTAAAATAAACTCAGCAATATAATTTAGCTTTTCATAAATACACTTGGATATTAGAGCATGGTACACTTTGCATAATATTTATTTAATGCTGGATGTAAATATGCTGTGTATTATATGTGCAAAGCTATCAAGGGACGTTTTTTGCAGACAGGTAGAAATAGCACATTGTTACCCTGGCTCCTGCATTAGCACAAGGGCCCTTTGCACTTGTATTTATATGGGTACTTCTCACAATGACATCTAATTTTACAATAAAGTGAGCTTAGCTGAAGCGCCTCGCTGCAGATTCTAAAATATTGGCTATTTCCTCGCTTGTAAAGGACTTTTCTGATGGGTCTCTGAAAGAGGTATTACATGGAAGAATACAAATAATTTCAAGAGGGGCTTTTTTCTCCCCCTTCCTTCAGAGCCGAGTAAGGAAGAGAAAACCTCATTGATGTTCAGTCAATAAATCTTGCGAGATAGGTGCTGAAAGACCTGAATAAAGGTAGAAGGGAAAAGCAGTGTATGATGATAAACCAGGTGAAGTGGTCAATGCAACAATTGCTGGCCATGGAGTGTTTCAGATTCTTTTCTTTAAGGTGCTGGCTGAGGCACATCCCTCCTGCCTGGGGAAGCAGCATAATGCAATAAACCTGTTTCCACTGCTGGCTGATGGGATTTTATCCCTTTTGCTAAAGCAGTGCTGGCTTGGGCTCTGGAATTGCAGGTTTCATGTTGTGCCCCCAGTTCTGATGGGACTGAACCCTGATATTTCCTACCAGCAGGTGAAGTGCTGAGTGTTTGGTCTGGGTGGTTCAGTTCTCACCTTACAAGGTTTCTTTGTGGTCTGTGGTTACTGGAGAGATGTGGAGGCTTGTGCACTGCAGAATTGGTCCAGTGCTGCTTCTGGAGTGGGGAATAATTCTTTGGATTGTTCATCAGAGGAGCTTTATGAACAAGTCCTTTGGGAAGCCTCTTCTCCCTTACTGCAGTAATGAGGGAAATGAGTGAGGAATTAACAGTCACATTCCCATCTTCTGTCCTCTGCCTTCATCAGGGCTTCTGTTTCCAAAGGAAAATATTCCCTTCTGCAGGAACACATTTTCTTCTGGAGATGTCAGGGCAATAATGTCTGATTGTTTTCATCCAAGGTGGTCAGGGAATCACACAATCACTAAGATTGGAAAAGACCTTTAAGATCATCAAGGCCAGCCATCAACCAAGCCCCACCAGTCTGATCACTAACCCATATCCACAAGTGCCACATCCACGTGTTTGCTGAACACTTCCATGCCGTGGTGACTCTACCACATCCCTGTGCAGTCTGTTACAATGCTTGACAACCCTTCCCATGAAGAAAATTTTCCTAATATAAAATTTTTCTAATCTAAACCTCCCCGGGCATGACCTGAGGCCATTTCCTCTCATCCTCTCAGTCTGAGCCTGTCACTGCCAGGTGGGACAGGAATTGTGCCAACCTTAGAGCTGCCACCACCTGAGCATATTGGCTTATCCAAAAAAACAATTCCTTTTCCTCCCTGGGCTGGGTGCTGGCTCTAGCAGAGGTGTTAGAGAAGCAAGGCAGCACTCCTGGGGTTGGGATCCCCCAAATGCCTGCCCTCTGGGGGATATCCTTTCTCCAGGACATGCTGGCATGGATGGAGTGTGGGTTGCTGCTCAGGAGCAGCTCCTTGGCTGCTGTGAGCTCAGCATCCCTCAGCATCCCTCAGCATCCCTGACCTTGCTGGGAATGCCCAGGGCCATGGGGAGCATTAGGGCCAGCACATGATCCCAAGTGTGTTTAATGGTTGGATAATGCCCTGTTAATGTCCATTAATCCTCTCAGGAGCTTGAGATTAGCTCAGATTTAGCACCAGACAGGCACTGCTCTAACAGGATGCACCCAGGCTGGCGCCGGGAACATCTGTATCTCACATCTGTATTATTATGATTATAGGCTTGTGGCCTATATACAGTGTCTATGAAATTAGATCTGGTATTATACCTCCTGAGCAGCTTGGGGGTTAATTCCCTCTCCTTCCTGCTAATGAGGGCTGCAGGGGCTGGAGGAGGGAGCCTGGGAGATGCTCAGGGATCGAGTGTTGCCAGGGCTGGGGATGCACTGGATTGGTCCTGGGGGTGGGGGTGGGGGTGTCTCCAGGCTCTGACCTGCTCTGTTGGAGGGCAAAAACTGTCTGGGCAAGTGAAGGTCAGCCAGAAGGGTTTGGAACACCCTGAGGCACAGGGTAGGATTTTTGGGATTCTCCTGTGCATATTGGACCCAGTGATCCATGTAGGTCCCTTTCCAGCTCAGGGAAATGTATGGAATCAATAATTACAGCACAGGGGGTCTTTTTTGTCACTATGTTTGACCTTCTGCTTTCTTGCCTATTGTGAGGGACAGCTCCTTGGATTTTATTCTGTTCCATCTCTGTGAGCTGTGAGTTTCTGCTATGCCCAAAAGCTCCAAAATGTGGTCCCCCAAACTCTCAGCTTTTAGTCATGAGGAACTGAGGGATTTGATTCTCTCAGGTGAGACCTCACGGGCAGAGCTGCCTCCAGCTCTGGGCTCCCTGTACAGAAAGGACCTGGAGGGCTGGAGCCCCTTTGGAGCCAGGCTGGGAGAGCTGGGGGTGCTCACCTGGAGAGGAGAAGCTCCAGGGAGAGCTCAGAGCCCCTTCCAGGGCCTCAAGGGGCTCCAGGAGAGCTGGAGAGGGACTGGGGACAAGGGATGGAGGGACAGGACACAGGGAATGGCTTCCACTGCCAGAGGGCAGGGATAGATGGGATATTGGGCAGGAATTGTTCCCTGGGAGGGTGGGCAGGCCCTGGCACAGGGTGCCCAGAGCAGCTGTGGCTGCCCCTGGATCCCTGGAAGTGCCCAAGGCCAGGCTGGACACTGGGGCTGGGAGCAGCCTGGGACAATGGAAGGTGTCCCTGCCCATGGCAGGGGTGAGACTGGCTCATCTTTAAGGTTCTTTCCCAATCCAAGCCTGTCTGATTCTGGGATTTTGGCAGCAGCAGGGCCTGGCTGTTGTTTTCCAGCAGCAACTCATCCACAGTGACGTAGGAAGAGCCAGGGAAGTCCCTTGTGCCATCCTGGCCTGTCGCTGTTTATTGCATTACTTATCCCAAGGAGCTGTTGCAAGTGGCTCACGATTCCTCTTCATCTTTTCCGTCCTCACCCATTTACTTTCAGAACATTTACATTTAAATGTGTGTTTCTGCAGAAGCTTTGCAGGAAAGCAACGCTGGACAAAAAAAAAAAAAAAAAAAGTGAGACTCTAAAATGCATTTTTCATGCTCCTTCATACTCTATTGATTTTGTTTTTCTCATTTTTTCTCATAAAGAGAAGGTTTTCTAATACATTTTTCAGAAATAAAGGAGTCAGCAATTCTACCCTCCTAAAGCAATAGTTATTCACCGAGATTACAAACAGAATTTGGGAGGGAGGGCTATTTATATAAATTTCCCTTTTCAATAAAATGAATATGGTGAAAAGCAGGCAGCTCCAGAGCTGAGAGTTCTGATCCTGAGTTTCTGCCTTGCCTGGACTGTTGGTGATGGGCAATGCACTTCACTTCCATGAAATCACAGAATATCCTGAGCTGGAGGGACCCAGCAGGATCATCCAGTGCAGCTCCTGTCCCTGCCCAGACCCCCCAAATCCCACCCTGAGCATCCCTGAGAGCTCCTGGAGCTCTGGCAGCCTCGGGGCTGTGCCCATTCCCTGGGGAGCCTGGGCAGTGCCCAGCACCCTCTGGGGGAAGGACATTTCCCAGAGATCTGAAGGATATTCCCTGATATTCCCTGATATCCCACACTTGGTGAGGAAGGAGCTGCAGCTGCTCAGCACTTCCCTCGACAAGCACCTAATAAACAAAAATCAGTTTTCTCTTGTCACCAGGCAAGAACTTGTTTGTAAGCACTGGATTGCTGTGGTTTGACATCATTGATGCCCAGAATTCCAGCTCCTGGTTTGAAACTGCTGTTTTCAAATGCTGTTTGTGTTGGTCTGTTTGAAGAAGGAAAGGGAGAAAAAACAGGACGACAAGCAGCACGTCAAAATTATTGAGAAGAATTGCTGTCACTGCCTTGCCTGCCTAATCTCCCGGGTTTTTTTTTTCCACTTGGGCACTGTTTCTGAAATGTTGATAGTATTGGGTGGGTTTTTTGCATTTATGAGCATCATTATTTCTGCTGCCTCAGAAAAAAAAAACATCCCAGGCCCTCTGTGTAGCTGCATTTTACTGCAGCCTGCCATGTATCCTGGTTAAACCCCTGGAGCTGGCCAGCAGCTGCCAATGATAGTCAATAATGTGTCCTTTTATACAAAATCTGCCTTCTCACTTTGGTGCAACACAAATGGGAGCACATCTCCTAAATGACAGAGTTTGGCTCAGAGGCTCAGCTCTTTTTTGTGTGTGTTTGAGCTGGGGTCAGACAAGGGAGTGGTGTTGTGCTCACACCCTGGGCACTTGGAAATGAACAGGTTTGGGCAAATAAAACAAATTTTGAATTAAACTTCATGTTCCACCTTCCCCTTCCCCCACTTTTTATACTGCTGCTATTATTAAAAGTATTCATTATTTTAAATAACAACACTGCTATTGTTTTTTTTTTTTAATTTATGATGATTTTTGCTTGCTAGGTGCCTCTGGAATGTCCTCCCCCTTGCTCTGAGTCTCTGCAGTCTCTCCCTGTTTGCAGCAGATGAGCTCTGCCTTCCTGCCTTCTTGCTCAGGGTTATTTCCTCCTCCCCCACTTTTCTGGACCAAAACGTCTTTGCTGACTGCGGGAACCTCCTCCTTCTATTTATCCTTGTTCTTTGTAATCTCATACAATGTAGCTTAATCAACCCACTGGTGCTCTGCTGAATCCTGTCTGGGAGACACAAAGGAATTAAAGAGGTTGAGTGTTGAAAAGCTTTTTCCAGTGTCTGAGTTGCCTCTGGGAGAGCTGATCCTTGTGCAGGAACTGCTGGGGATCAGCACCCACCTGGGCACAGGGATCTCCTCAGTTTCAGACTTATACCCCTAAAATGCTCCCATCAGGAGGGATGACTGAGCCAGAGCTCCTGCACAGCACCCAGGGGCTTTTCCAGGAAGCAGAAAAGGACCTGGGAGTTCTGGTTGAGGGCAAGTTGGGCATGAGACAGCAGTGCCCTGGCAGCCCAAAGGCCACCGTGCCCTGGGGACATCAGGACATTGTCCTGCTCTGCTCTGGGCTGGGGCAGCCTCACCTCCAGTGCTGGGGGCACTTTGGATGTCTCAATATAAGAAAGATCTAAAGCTGTTAAAAAAGCATCCAGAGGAGGGACATGGGGATGGGGAAGGGCCTGGAGGAGCCACAGGAGGAGCAGCTGAGGGTGCTTGGTTTGTTCAGCTGGAGGAGATGAGGGCAGAGCTCAGGGACAGCTCCAAGCTCTGCTCATGGGACAGGGACAGGAATCAGGGAATGGCAGGAGCTGGGTCAGGCCAGGCTCAGGCTGGATTTAGGGAAAGGTTCTGCTTCCCCCAGAGGGTGCTGGCACTGCCCAGGCTCCCCAGGGAATGGGCACAGCCCCGAGGCTGCCAGAGCTCCAGGGGTGTTTGGACACCAGGGATGCTCAGGGTGGGATTTGGGGGTGTCTGTGCAGGGCCAGGAGCTGCACTGGATGATCCTGGTGGGTTCCTCCAGCTCAGGATATTCTGTGATTTTCTGATGCTGTGATTTTCTGTGCCCCAGCTGGTGCCCAGGACGGGCAGAGCAGGCTGGGGCTGAGGCTGAGGCTGGACTCACCCTCAAGGTGATTGTGCCATCACCCCACTAACACAGCCCTGGGAGCTGCCTTCCCTCTGCCACTGTGAACTTGAATTCCACCCCCACGTGCCCTCTCCCCCCTGTCAGTGCTGATCCCAGACCCAGGCACATCCAGGCACAGTGAAGGGCGTGGAGGTGCCCCGTGGGAACATCGCCTCCCTCCGTCCCATTGGATTCATTAATAACAACATTATGTTCCCATGTTTTCCCCTTGTATTATTCTATAGATCATTTTTATTATGTAGATACAAAGCCTTTGATATTGTAATTGTGAAGTACATGTTATGAAGACAAATGTGTTTGGCTTAATGAGAATGGATTGCCAATAAAAGCTGAAATAGAGGAAAGCATTTTATTATTTTTTTTTTAGCATTAGCCCTCGTAGGAAGTGTTGTCAGACTGAGCATGCAACAGAAAAGAGCCACGATGCAAAGAGTTTTTTAGTCTGTTGATGGAGCATTGGCTTCCAGAGTGTTGTGGTTATTTGATTAAAAATAAACTACCTCAGGTGGCTGCACAACTGAGAAAATCAACAAAAGGATGAAGTGAAGTGTGATGTGTGCACTGCAGAGGTGGAGCTGGATCACTCCCAAATACCTGGAAATTCCTTCGGAGAAACTCCTGAGTTTGCAGGTCTGTGTGGTGAAGGCAGAGAATAAATTCAGTGGGCCTGTGAGGTTCTGGATACCACAGGCTTGGAGGGACTGGAGGCCCTGTAGTCCCAGGACAATGATTTCCCAGAGGAAGGATGCAGTAAATAATTTGCCTGAAATAGAAAGGTCAGGGCATTGTCCAAGGTGTGGGGAGATCTTTGCTGTGGGCAAACTACAGAGAAAGTGTGGAGTAAGGCCATAAAAAACAAAAACCATCAGTTTTCAGGAGCATGGACCTCTCCAGGCCCTTTCATCATCCTTCCAGTGCCTGAAGGAGCTGATAAGAAAGATGGAGAGAGACTCCTTGCAAGGGATGGAGGGACAGGACACAGGGAATGGCTCCCACTGCCAGAGGGCAGGGCTGGATGGGATATTGGGCAGGAATTGTTCCCTGGGAGGGTGGGCAGGCCCTGGCACAGGGTACCCAGAGCAGCTGTGGCTGCTCCATCTCTGGGAGTGTCCCAGGCCAGGTTGGACAGGGCTTGGAGGAACCTGGGACAGTGGAAGGTGTCCCTGCCATGGCAGGAGTGGCACTGGATGAGCTTTAATGTCCTTTCCAACCCAAACCAATCCAGGATTTTATTATTTCAGTGGCCAGCAGCCCTGTATTGAACTACCCTGCAGTGTGGGGAGCATCCCTGCTCCTCCTTTGCAGACAGAAATGGGAACTCTTGCTGCACTCAGGGAGGGAGCCAGGATCTCTGAATGTGACAGAACTTGCTGGGTGTGGGTGGGGAGAAGGCAGCTGGAGATGGAGGGATGCAGGGATCAGGGGTGAGCTGGAGCAGAGCTGTTCTGTCCCCCCATCCCCAGACAGCCCAGCCAGGAGCAGTTTGCTCAGGACAGGCAGCCCCAGGCTGGGCTCTGCTCACCGGTGGCTGCTGAGCTCACTCGGAGCTGCCAGCCCCGGGAATCGCTGGCGAGCAAACAGATGGAAGGAGCCCTCTCCCCATCTGAGCCAGCACAGATTTCATCAGCTCACACTTCCCTTTTCCACCTGGCACAGACACCGGGAAATGGATCTTGATTTGCGTCCTCCCAGCTCTCCCCGTAGACTCTTGACATCTTTGTTTTCTTGTGACTTTAACAGCAGCAATTGCAGCCCAGCACTTTGCCACCTGTCGCAGGGACGAGCCCGGTCCCTCCCTGGCTGTCACTGCTTTGCTTTTTGGTTTTTTCACTCTGCTTTTTTCTGGGGGGAGCAAGGGGAGGTAGGATAGAGATACAACAGGATGAGGAAGAGACTTGGTCCAGTGCTAGGACTGTTGGCTGTTTATGCTGCTTCATTTCCACGCTCCCTCTCTTTCTTCCCAGCTTTAAAAAAATATTTAGGCTCAGCTTTGTCCCAAATATTGCTAAAAGTGGGGCTGTTCCACCCTTGTAGGTGTTGCTGTTGCTTGCAAACTTCTTAATATTTCATGGCTTGAGTTCCTGGAACCCACCTCTTGGAGCTGGTTACTGAATGTTAAAGCTGTTTTCAGTGGGGAACAGAAGGGGAAAAAAATCCCAAATGCCCTCAGGCACTATATTAAAGCTTAAAAAGATGATTTATTTCCCTTGAGATGGGAAAATGAATGAAGGCCCCAGCAAAGGAGTTTTGTTGCGTGGGAAGGATGACCCCAAAAGAGTCCTGCTTTGAATAGATGCTGCTAAGGGTCTCCAAGGAGAGCAGCCTCTGTGGTTTGGATGGGGAAACTGAGGCACAAACCCAACTGATGGAGGAGGAGAGAAGCCAAGTCTCACCTGCTGCACACAATGCACGGTGTCTTCCTGTTAGAAAGGAGATTAATTCATATTGCCTAAAAAGAATCCAGCTGTGAGGTGAGGGAGGGGAAAAGTGCCTCCCTGCCTGTGCTGTTCAGAGGGATTAGAGCTGTCAGAGTTAAATCCAAACACAACCATTGGAGCCAAGGAAATCGAGAAGTGAAAAGTATTTTATTAACATTCTGCTATTGATTTCTTAATGGCTTTTCTTCCTGGAAACAGGCAAATATTTACTGGGCTTGGAAGGTGCTTGGGGCAGGGGCTGGCAGTGGGGCAGGGACTGTGAGGTGCCACAAAGGTGCCCAAGGCTGAGTCACAACCTGCCCCTGGAGAGGAAATTCCCAGTGAAGAAAGCACAGGAGCTTTGGCAAGGCTGGATTTGGTTTCCACCCCGATGCTCCTTCCCCCTTGAACATCTCTGTTATTTTAAGCTTTCAGTGCAGCGAGGGAAGAGAAAGAAAAAAAAACCAAGAAAATCACTTTCCATTTGCAAATGGTTCTGTAAAGCACATCAGTGCTGCAGCGCGAGGTGAGGGAGCTGGGATAATAACACCAACCTGGAAGGGAACTCATCCTCCACTGGTGGCAAAGGGAAGCATCAAACTCAGCTCTGGTTGTTCCACTGAGCAGCCCAGCTGCCTGGAAAGCTCAGCACCTTGTTTGCTCTGCTCTTGACTTCTGATTCTTCCCTCTCTCCACCTCATTTTTTCTACAGGACTCTTGTTATATGAATATCCTCAGCTTAATTTGCATTGCATTAGAGTAAAACATTTTAAATTTCTTCACAGCAGAAGTAAATCTGACAGACTTTATGAAGCCATTATACCTGCAGGTATTTTATACTTTTAAAATACATTCTTGTCAAGCTATCTTAATTATATTATTATATGTACTTTTGAACTCGGATCCACTCTCGGGTGATATATTACGCTTCTGACAGTGCAGCCCTAAAAAGCTACAATTTATATCAAAGCTTTGTGGCTGAACAAAGATGTATCTATTATGGATTCGAGGGAATTTATTAATTTACTGTTTTGGAACACTTATTCATTGACAAAGCTTGCTGGCTTTAAATTTCCAGCGGCCAATTACTGCGTGCAGCATTTCCTTGGCTTTGGAGGTGCTGGGATTGCAGCTGAGAATGCAGGAGAGCAGCTGGAGGTACAGAGTGCTGGAGCCTTTTATCTGGGGTCAGAATTACAGCATTGCCCATTTCTGTGCCACTGGCCAAAGTATGATCCCCAGTGCTCTGAGGGACCTGCCCTGGCAAAAAAGTCTTCAGTGGTTCCTTCAACAAAACTGTTCAGTGCTGGAAACTGATGGGAGTTCAGAGCGTGCAAGGGAAGTTCTTTGTTGCAGCACAAACCTGGTTGCAGGAGGGATTTTGCTCACAGAAATCAGAGGATTCCAGAATTGTCTGGATTGGAAAGGACCTTAAAGATCATCTTGTTCCATCCCCTGCCATGGGCAGGGACAGCTTCCACTATCCCAGCTTCCTCCAAGCCCTGTCCAGCCTGGCCTTGGGCACTGCCAGGGATCCAGGGGCAGCCACAGCTGCTCTGGGCACCCTGTGCCAGGGCCTGCCCACCCTGCCAGGGAACAATTCCTGCCCAATATCCCATCCATCCCTGCCCTGGTCCTGTCATTCCAGGCCCTTGTAAAAAGTCTTTCTCCATCTTTCTTGTCAGCCCCTTTATGCCCTGGCAGGGGCTCTGAGCTCTCCCTGGAGCCTTCTCCTCTCCAGGCTGAGCAAACCCAGCTCTCCCAGCCTGGCTCCAGCACAGAGGGCTCCAGCCCTTGGGGCACCTCCACGGCTTTCTCTGGACTTTTTCCAGCCGAACAGCAGAGTAGAGGGGGTGTCTGTCCTGTTGGCTGGAGTTATTTTTGGGTGTCCCAAGGATTGCCAATCAGGGCTTCCCATGGAGTTGCTCAATCCCATGACCACAGGCACAGCCTGTGCCCCTCCTGGGCTTTGGGGGTTATCACCCAAAAAAGAGAGTAGTGGTAAATCTTCACCAGTTCAGGATTTCATGGTGGAGGGGGTTGAACATTACTCCAAACTCTTGGTGGATGGTTTTGCTGCAAAGGGAAGCCACGTGCTCATCCTGAATTCCATTTTCCAGTAAATCAGCCCATGGATGTGGGAGAGCTTCACTTCGCCCTGGCAGTGGGGTTGGAATGAGATGATCTTTAAGCTCCCTTCCAACCCAAATCATCCCATGGCTCTGCTGTTCTATCAAATATTTGTTAGGATGTGAAAAGACCTCCAGGATCAACAAGTCCAGCATGTGACCAAATGTCACTGTAGGACTAGGGAGCAGCGAAAAAATACAGCAACACAGGCTTCATCCAGAAAGCATAAGTGATTTATTGCAGGAGTAGGAACATTTTTACAGACTGGTTCACTGAACTAAGGATAGGATAAACTCACTGGTTTAAGGAAGGCAACACCTCTTGTAAACATGCTTTTACTAAAATATCACGTTCTTTACGCACTCTTCTTGTGCACAACACCAGGTGCTAAACTTTGTTATTAATTCTTTCCTTTCTGTTTTTCTTTGAGTAGCTTGGGAAAACTCAAACTGTTGTTTTCTCTGGCTCCCACCAGCATCCACAACCAAACACCACCTTGTCACCCAGCCCATAATCCTAACTGGACACTTCCAGGGATGGTGATTCCACCATGGGCAGCCCCTTCCAATACCTGACAGCCCTTTCCATGAAGAAATTCTTCCTGATGCCCAACCTAAGGCCTGCAAAGAGCTGGGCCAGTGACAGGGAGAGGTGAAGGTCCTCTCCATCCTTCCTTTACAAACTCTTCCCAAATCCACGCTGGCTCCAAGGCTCGGGGCTGGCAGCAGCAGCTCTTGGGGCTCCCCTGGTCATTTTCCCTCCTAAAACAAACACATCAGCAACTGTTCCACACTCATTAAATTGCATCCACTTCTCCCCTGATGAGCTCCCGTGGGTGGGAGGTCTCAGCTGAAGTGGCACCAAGGGGAGGGGACATCCCCAGTCCCTGATGGGTGCTGGCAGCTCCAGAAAAGCCAAGGATGGAGATGCAGTGATCCAGGAGTGTTTATTCAGGAACCTCCTCCTCCAGTGGCTGCTCTCCTCTGCCTCTCCTCGGATTAAGGAGGCGAGGAGAGCTGGAGGAGCAGCATTAGACTTTCTATTCTGAGCAATCACCAAAATCCACTCAGGAAGTTTAATTGCTTCAAGTAAAACTTGTAAATACCGGCAGGGCACAAAGCACTTGAGCTGGCAATTTTCTTCACTGCTTTCTGAGGATTCAAATGATATTTCTCATTCCCTATTGTTGTTCTAGAGGTTTTTGGAAAAGCACTGCTTTTTTTATTTCTTTCTTTTTCTTTTCCTTTTAAATTTTTTTTACCTCTTCAAGCCTTGCACTTCCCTCCCAAAACATGTTCCAGTCAAGTTCATTGAAATTGTCTCAGTATTGTCAGAAAAATCAGTTTGACTGCTTCATCTTGTAAAACTTTCAAAGCTAAAAATTAACTGACATTTCCAAGTGAAATGTCATTTTGCTCCAAATAAATAAATAAATAAATCCAATGTTTTGACATTTTTAAAGCACTCTTCCTTTGTAAAAGGGAAAAAAGTTCTTTAAATGAAAGCCGTGTCAAAAATTGACTTTTTTTTCCTCTTCCTTTTTTGCTCAGAGAAAATTTTACTTTTATGGATTTCTTTCTGTAAGAAAATATTGTGTGGTTTACCTGAGGGGCCACAAGAGTGACTTGGGGGGGGATCCTATGAGGATCCAACCAGTGGGAAAAGCACTGGAGGAAGTCTTGGCTGGGCAAGTGGATGGTTCTGCATCCCTGACTGCACATAAATATCCATTTCCCATCCCTGGAAGTGCCCAAGGCCAGGCTGGTGTGGGGGGTGTCCCATCAAAGGATGGACTTGATGATCTTGGAGGTCTTTTCCAACCTTAATGATTCTGTGATCAGACATCTCCACTTTTCCAGAGCTCAGTGGACGAGGACAGACTGGGGTTCTGTGTCCCAGGCCAGGTTGGACAGGGCTTGGAGCAGCCTGGGACAGTGGAAGTTTCCCTGTCCGTGGCAGTGGGTGGAACAGGGTGGGCTTTAAGGTCCTTTCCAACTCAAACCATTCTGGGATTCCATGATTTTAGATAAATTTTTATTTTGTGCTAGCTTGGCTGCTTGTTTAGAAGTCAAGGCAAATTTCCAAAGCAGTTGAGCAACCCAAGCATTTCCTGCAGTGGCCTGGGACACAGAACTTCAGGAATGTCTCTTCTCTTGCACTGGGCTCTGGAAAAGTGGAGATGTCTGATCACAGAATCATTCAGGTTGGAAACGACGTCCAAGATCATCAAGTCCATCCTTTGATGGGACACCCCCACGCCCACTAAGCCACATCTGCTTGGTTTGAGCACCTCCAGGGGTGGGGACTTCACCACTGCCTTGGACAACCCCTTCCAATGCCTGACCACTCTTTCAGGGCAGAAATTTTCCCTAACATCCAACCTGAACCTCCCTTGGTGCAACCTGGGGCTGTTTCCCTTGTCCTGTCACTGTTACCTGGAGGAAGAGCCCGACCCCCACCTGGCCACAACTTCTCACAACTTCTGTAAATGATGTGTAGCAGGGGAAAAGGCAGAAATAATCCAGGGAATTCATGCAGGAAAATCTTCTGTGTTGGGAGCAATTTATGGCAGAGGTTTACCTGTAATGGCAGGGCAGGAAAACCTTCTGCTCTAAATGAGTAAAAAGTCAGAAGCTCCCCCAACTTGCTGCTGTTTGGGTCAGCCTTGGAAACAGCAGCTTTTCCCCTCATTCTGATTTATCTGACTATGTGGCTGTTAACATGAAGATAGAGAACAGCATCTGAGCAAACAGCTGGTCTCAACTCCAACTTGCCTGATTTTCACCCCAAGAGCAGCACTGGGATGTGCCTGAGTGTGGGTTTAGTGTTCACTCACCCAGCCCCACTGAATCTACGACTTGGAGCCACACAGGGCTGGTTTTTTATTATTTTTATATTGATTGATGTGATCCCTGCCTTCAATGGAAGTGGGGTGCCTTGCTGAGGGCAGCAGATCCCTGTATTCATTCAGACACATCCCATGGCTCAGGGGGCTCTGAGAGCACTGCAGCCAAGCCCAAGTTTAAGGAGGGTGGGCAGAGCTCTCCAATAACCTCCAAGGTGGGATTCTCAGCTGGAGGGCTGAGCCAGGGGAGCTGCTCCCTGCTCCCTGTGCTTCCCAGGGCAGTGGGAACAGCTCAGGGCAGGTTGGGAGATGCCTCATGGAAAAATGGGGAACAAACTCTTCTGTAGCTGCTTCTCTTGCTTTCCTACCAGGGAGTGCAGCTGATGTTGGTAAATGGCTGCAGGATGTTGTAAATTATGTGTAGCAGGGGAAAAGGCAGAAATAATCCAGGGAATTCATGCAGGAAAATCTTCTGTGTTGGGAGCAATTTATGGCAGAGGTTTTCTGCAATGGCAGGGCAGGAAAACCTTCTCCTCTAAAGGGGTGAAAAAATTCCCCCTTTGTTTTTATTTCCATCTTAGGGTTCTTTTTTAATACTTTATTTCCCTGCAAACCTTCCTCACAAAATACTCCTGGGCCTCCCCAGCCAGTACTTGGGTCAGCCACACTTTTCATACACTGCCATGGTTTCACCCCCCATTTTCCCTTCTGCTGAGGTTTTAAGAGAGATTTCAAAGCCAATTCCATTTTTCCTCTGGTGTTTTGGGATTTTTCTTCATCTGTTTTGGGTTGTTTGGGGTGTTTGGGGTTTTATATGTTGGGTTTTCTTTGATTTGGCAAGGCCATGCAGTTCCTATGCCTGTAACTCCTTCCCTTTCTGAGGTGGTCTGGAAGCAGCTGAGCACAGAGAGTGGGAGAGCAGCACCAACAGCCTTGGACGTGCCAAAAACTGCTGCAAAGCAGAGGGGAATCATGACTGACCACAGTGGGGTAGGGTCATAATCCCATATTTAAATTCCAGTGGGGACATTTAGCTTGAGCATCTGGAAAATCCTTTTCTCTGTGAGGAGACAGAACCCTGCAGGAATTTGAGGCAGCTCAGACACACATGAGCTGTTTTTTTATTGGGGGCACAGCTCCTCCTGGTACTGGAGAAATGCAGAATAAGAGGAATGGCTTGAGAGGACCTGGAAGGATCACATAACTCATCCATTTTCCTCCAAGTCCCGGCTTAGGCAGTGCTGGCTTTATCAAGGATTAGGGACCATCTCTTTGGTTGTGGCAGGTGGAGATGCCCATTTGGGATGCTGGTGAAAGGAAAGCCCAGCTTGCTGCAAGCCCTGTCCAACCTGGTCTTGGACACTTCCAGGGATGGGGCAGCCACAGCTTCTCTGGACAACCTGTTCCAGTGCCCAATACACACCTGGTACCTGCATCTCGCTTTCCAGGGCTGCATCACCAACCCTTCAGCAGCTACTTCAGAAGAAAGGAAAGGCTTAGACTATTTTTTGACTATTCTTTGGCATGGGTTCAGACCATCTGAGAGCAGCCCAAGTGGGTGCAGAAGCCCAGACATGGCCCCAGGCCCAGGGAGCAAAGCTGCTATTCTGAGAGGAGGCTCTATTGGGGATCTGTCAGGGAGATGAGAGGTAGTCAATGACATGAGAGATGTCAGGGTTTATTTCCAGTAAGAGTCGGTGAAGCTGGGAAAATTGCTCATTAATGCTTTATTGATATTCATGTTCCTATTGAAGAAGTCTGGGGTGGGAGGTGGAGCGGCCGTGCCCCTGTTAATGGGGCCAGGCTGAAAATAGGTTCTTTTATGCCTGGGCAAAGGGGATGCACTGACCACGGGAGGTTTGCCTGTGTCAGTCTCTCTAAATAGAGCCTGGATCAGTGCTGTGCCTGAGCCAAAAGCTTCGGAGGAAAAAACTAATAACTCAGGTCAAACCATGCCAGGAGCACTGGAGTTCTTGCTCGCTTTTTTTTTTCACAAAGGAAAATTTAAAGTAGATTGTTGTAAAACTATGCAAAATGTTCGTCTGTGGGGTTTGGGACTATTTAACCCTCATGTTTGCTTTAGCGTTCTGTTTTTAGAGTAATTTGAATTTAAAATGCTCTATCAAAAGGAATTTATTTCCAAAATGTCAAATTACTTTATTTCAGAAGTGCTGACGGTAAAACATTTGGCTTTTAAAAAACAAAGCAAACTCCATTAGCAGTTTGGCATTGGTGACATTCACAAATATTTTCTGTTTCTCTGAAACTCTTTATTCCATACATTTCCTATGTCCTGCCCAGCCTTGTGGCCAGGATCCAGGCTGAGCACTGCAGCTCCACGGGGAATGTCCCCAAACCAAGCGGTTCCCAGCATGGTCACAGCTTTTGGGGCTCACTGGAAATGGGATTTCACAGAATCACAGAATCCCAGATTGGTTTGGTGTTGGATCTCAGAAATCTGGAGTTTTTGAGCTTGCTGTGCTTCCAGGCACAGACCCCCTGCAAAACACTGCTCTGGAGCTGAAACCTTGGAGAAGGCTTGGAAATCTGAATAATGAGTTAGAAATCACAAATGTGTGCTGGGTTAGGTGTGTGTGTTTTCGCTGGGTGATGGGTTTTAAATTTGAGGTTTTTATGGTATAGTGGTGGATATGGGACAAGATGGAGAATTTTGGGTGGTGTCTTCTTCTTTGTTCATCTTCTTCTTCTTCACAGAACTCAGGCAGTGACCTTTGGCAGGTCAGTCAAATGTCACTCTAAGGGTCGTGGGAATCTATTATTGGGTCAAAAGGATAAATAATGTAGGTGTTAAGCTTTTACTGGTTTGTTTAGCTTTAAAAGGCCTTGAAGCAGGCTCAGCTAGAAGCCATTTTTTCCCACTTCTAGCAAGGAGCTGGAGGTGCTGTTGTACTTTCTGTAAATTTTGATAAGGTATAATAAACATCCAAGCCCAAACACAAGAATCGCCTCAATCGTGTTTCTCTTAATCCTGGCTCTGAGGGAAAACAGACAAGACTGATGACAAACCACTGATGAGTGGTGCAAAGCCCAGCACACACCCCCACAGTTTGGGTTGGAAAAGACCTTAAACCTCTGCCATGGGCAGGGACACCTTCCACTGTCCCAGGCTGCTCCAAGCCCCATCCAGCCTGGCCTTGGACACTGCCAGGGATCCAGGGACAGCCACAGCTTCTCTGGGCACCCTGTTTGTGGCTTTTTGTGTGCCTGGTGCTCATCCTCTGCACACTCATCCTCTCAGCCTGCTCAGGCTCCATCTGCAGAGGTCAAATCTCTTCCCCAGCCCTTCCCAGATTGCTCTGGCTTTGCTGGAACCTTCATGTCTCAGGGAATGGAGCAGGAGCCTCCCTGAGGGAAAGGCAGTGCAGGAGCAAACCTGCCATAGCTCAGTAATGGGGGTGAGTAAATCTGGAGGTAAAACATCTCCTGTTATCATGTTCAGTAAAGCTCTGCCTCACCTGTCTGGTGCAGCCTCATTTCCTGGGCTGTGGAACAGCAGGGAGCAGCCGATTGCTGGAGCCCTTTTGGCACATCTCACAGGTCTGCTATGCATAATTCCCATTTTTTTGAGTTTTGTCTCTTTTTTGTTTTGTTCTTTTTGCTGTTCCCATGCCTGTTCACGATTGATTACAGCAGGATTTTTGGAAGGGCAGGATGTAACATCCCAAAGGCTGAGCCTGTCCCCAGTCTCCCTGCTGAACCACGAACTGCTCCTCTGGATGTTGTTTTAAGCTCAGTACATTCCCTGCTCTCCTGCATCCAGTCTGATCTTTCTGTCTGCTGGGACGTTGTTTTAATGGAGCACTGGGCATTCCACAGGTGCTAAGAAGCTTATCCTTGTTCCTGGCATATAAAAGCAGAATCACTCTTCTTGTTTTATAGGTAGAGAACATTTTCCTGCCAGCCTGCTTCCCTGAAGCAGAACAACTTCCCTCTAAAGCTGTGGAGCAATGGCTGGGAAAGGGCTGGGTGTTCCCTCTTGGGGACACCCCTGGTGGGGTGCAAAAAAAAAGCTGCTTGCAAATCCCTTCACCTATGTAAGAGAAGGGAGTGATGAATGTTTATTGGTGCTGAGATGATGGAAGATGCTCCCAGGGTTATGGCACTGCTGCTCCCAGACCTAAGGCCATGGCAGCAATAACACCCAGGATATCACTCTCCATGGTTTTATGGTCCTTTTCATCACCAGAAAGGTGCTTGGTTCAGTTGGAAGTTGATTAAACTTGCAGGGAAGGATCATGATTTATGCCTGATCAGTCCTCCCAACCACTTTGTAGCCACAGTGTGAATTAAGGCTGATTAAAATCAAGGGAAGGTTCCCTTCTGCCTCACGCTGGGATTTTGGATTGGGATGTCAGGAGCATCCAGCCCTGCCTGAGCTCCACCAGGTCCTTGGCTGCCAGGCACTGATGGGAGAGGAGAGCACGGGCCAAAACACAAGAGCAGGGCACTTATTATTCCAAATGAAAAGCTGCTCTTCTCATTAAAGCTGAAAATTATGGTCTGCAGATAACTCTGGTGGTGGTTCATGGAATCAATAAACCCCCAGTTTGTTTTGAAAGCCAAGTTGCCGAAATGCCAAAATACATATTTTGCAAATTGCTTAATTTCCATTTGAAAAGATCAAACCTTATTTCTTCTGAAAGCTGAGAGGTGGGGTAGGGGAGGTGACACACACACAGCAATTTCAATCTTCTTTCTCCTGAAAGATCATCATTTGATGGAAACTGAGAGCAGTGGAGAAACTGCTTCCTTTTGTTTTATTTTGCTTTTTAAACAACCACCCTGCAGGGAAGCTGATGGTCTGAGTTATCAGGGAGTCTGGGCTAAATCCAAACCAGCCATAGCTAATTTTTGGAAGCAATATTTCTGTCTGTCAGGGCGTCTTCCCTTGACAGCCTCTGCCTTTTGGAGGTGTGATGGTCAAGGAGGTGGATGCTCCTTGCTTCCTAAAACCCTTGTTCATGCTGGATGGAGGATATAAAAGCTCCTGTCAGGGATGCAGGCTCACAGGAATCAGGGGCTGCAGGGGAGCTGCAGGATGGATGAGCACTCAAATCTGAGCCTGGAGATTCCCGAGGAGTTTTGTGCCGAGCTGAGCACACAAAACACAAACTGGGCTCTTGGCATGTGGGGTTTGTGTCAGCCCAGCTGTGGGATTCTGGAGCTGAGCATCCTCCAGCCCCTCCAGCTGTCAAGAACATTCACATCAATGGGCTGCTGACTGCTCAGAAGGGAGCAGCAATGCAGGGGCAAAGAAACAGCTGGAAGGATAATTTACCTCCGAGGTGCCCGGGGCGCACACGGCCCTGCCCTGTGCCTCCACACCCAGGGACTTCTCTTTCTTTCCCATAACCACTTGAAAAATAAAGATGTATGATGCCTACTTGAGCAGAATAGATTGTTTTCGATTGCTATTCATCTATTATTTTAGAAAGTAAAATGAATAAAACTTATGCAGGTCACAGACATTAAAGAGCATTTTTATATCAGTTTGGGAGCGCTTGTCAGCTTTGATTTATTAAGTAACGTTCCCCGACTGGCTACTGGTGTGTGTTGTCAGTCTCTTGATAATGGATAGACCTCACAGCTGAATGCTCTGTGATTAGACTTCTCAACTATATATTTTTAAATAAAGGCATTGCTTTTTTGGGTTTGCTCATTTCCGTCTCTCAGGCAATTTCATTCATCTTCCCTCGCCCTCCCTCTGTCCGTTGTAAATTTGTTGTTGTTGGAAGCTGTGAGGATTCCAAATGGGATACATTTTAGGTTTGGGTTGGGTTTTTTTTTTTTTTTTTTTTTGTTCCCCCCCCCCCAAGCCTGCTTACAACTTAGCTTGATGGATTAAATGTCATGGGGGGACAGAAGTGGCTGAGAGAAGCTGTAGAACACCTTTCCAGAGTGAGCACAGCACGTGCTGCTCTCTTACTATGGCTGTGTCAGCATTTTTACTGTCACACTGCTCTTCCCTGGGATGGGAATTAGGGATGGAATTACCAGGGCTGCCTGGAGAGGTGGATGTGGGAGCCCTCAGCCTCTCCAAAGGGAGCAGGGGCTGAGCAAACCCAACACTGCCAGCCCTGCTCCCTCCTCCGTGAGGCTGCAGGGAGTTCATGGGAATATGAAGTCTTGCCTGGCTGATGATGTGGGAATCCTCAAAATCCGAGGGTTTTGGGAAAGCTGCAAAAAGCAGGTGTCAGAAGCAGCAGAACTGCAATTAGAGCTAAGTGGTAGCTGTAAGATTTGTCAACAGAAAAGTTACATGAGATGTAGAAAGCAAGGACAAATAAGCAGTGGTTTGTGTATTAAAGCTTGGCTAGAATAACTCCCTGAGCTGCACAAAAGTGTGTCTAGCAAGATATTAGGAAGGTCTAAGCTTAATAATGGAGCTCTGTGCATTGTATTTTAAGACTTACAAACAGGTGTTGTATTCAAAATAAATAAGCATTGCTTTAACCGAAGGTACATATGGTTGGATAAAATTACTGTCAATATATTTTACTTTTTGTAATTAGTCAAAAACTTTTTAAAGTATGTTGTAACACTGAGTTCTGTGACTGCTGCTGAGAACGTGAGCTGCTGGCATCTCCCATTGTCCCAACCATGTAATGAGACTGATACTAAAAATAAACAGCTCGAAATGCATTCCACAGCAGTCCCGCCCCGTTTGTAATTCTGTACATAACTCTGCTGGCATATGAGGAGTGTTCAGGGAAGTTCAGAGGAGCTCTTGTATCTCCTCTCACCACAACAGTTTGTTTTCCCTTTGGAGGATGGCCCCGTGCTGCCTGGCTGAGCTCAAATCCCACTGCTGGGAGTCTCTCCAAGGGTGGCCCGGGAAGGGCAGGGATTTGCAGTGCTGCTGTCACCAGGCACGTGCTGGGATCTTCTCCTGGGAACGGCAGCAAACGGGACTGGAGATGAGCATCCTGGGCTAAAATCCTCAGCTAGAACTGTAATGATATTTTCATAAAGAGCTGAGCTGGAGCGAGGATGAGATTGTTTCCCCAGGGGCTGCAGGAGCACTGGGACTGAGTCATTAGCGTGGAATTGCAGCAGTGCAGGTGGGAGGCCACCGAGTGCCTTTGTAAATGAGCCTTGCAGATCCTTCAGGAAGGGCAAAACTCAACAAGTTCCCCGGGATGCTGGGATGAGGCAGAGACCTCTGCTTTCGTTATTCAAGGCTTTGGTCTCAGACCAAAACTGATCTGTCTGACTTGGGAAAACGCAGAATGCACTGATAAGAAAAAAAAAAATACTGCACTGATTTCAAAAGTCTTTCTACTCTTGTATGACTCCGAAAATTGCTTTTGATTTAAAGGTTAAGATCTGTCAAGCCAGCAGACCTTAAAGATCTCTTTTTTCCCCTCCTCTTTTCCTCCCTGACTCCTTCAAAACTTCAAAGATGATAAAACCTGTGCAGGACCATCTGTATGGGGAGGGGGGCGCAGCAATTCCTTTGGGAAGTGCTTCCTGCTGCCCCTCCACTGCTGGCTGGGGACACGTTGGGCACACAAGGACTTGGTTTCCCCAGGCTGCACCAGCCTCTGGTCCCTCTCACAGCAAGATCCAGACTGGGGCTGCATGAAAGGTGGGGGAGTGAGGAAGAGTGTTGGATCTCAAGAAACTGGAGTTTTTAAGTTTTCTGTGCTTCCAGGCACAGACTCCCTGAAAAACACTGCACTGGACTTGAAACCTTGAAAAAGATTTGTAAATATAAATAATAAGTTAGAAATCACAAATGTATGGTGAGTTAAATATGTGTATTTTCACTAAGTAGTAGGTTTTAAATTCGAAGTTTTTATGTATAGTAGTAGTTAGGAAACAAAATAGAGAATTTTGAATAGTGTCTTTCTTCTTGTTCATCTTCTTCTCTTCCTGCTTCTTCACAAAACTTAGGTGGTTACCTCTAGATTGGTCAGTCTAAAGTCACTCTAAGGGTCATGGGAATCTATTATGAGGTCTAAAGTATAAATAATGTAAGTGTTAAACTTTTATTAGTCTGTTTAGCTTTAAAAGACCTTAAAACAAGCTCAGCTTAAAGCCGTTTTTCCTACTTCTAGCAAGGAGCTAGAAGTGCTGCTATGCTTTCTGTAAATTTTGATAAAATATAATAAACATCCAAAACCAAACACAAGAAACTAGCTCGACTGCCTTTCTAATAATCCCAGATCCAAACCAAAACAAATGAAACTGATAACAAGCCACTAATTAGTAGTGCATAAAAACCTAAAAAGCCTAAAACACCCTTACAGAAGAGGAGTGCGAGGAATGGCAGAGCAGGGTTTGGAGCTGCGGTTTTGGGAGGACAAGTGACGTGTCCGTGGTGATCTGATGTGATGGGAGGGGAGCTGGGGTGTGCTCCCAGCAACGTCTCTGCAGTTCATTCAGTGTCTCCTGCTGCTGCTTCTCAGCCTGAAATGGCCTTGGTGCCTTTGCATGTGCCAATGACACTGCCATTATCTCCTTATAACACACACATTCATTATGAAGCCAGACTGTTCATTTACACCTTGAAATGATGAGAGTACTGCTCACTTAACAAATCCAACCCCAGTGTGCTCTGAAGAGGCTCATCGGGGCATTTTTGGTTTGTCCCTACTGACTTGTTTCTTAAAGCTGTGCTGGTGACAGGAGGGAATGTCATGGACAAATAAGTGCCCGAGGTTCCCGTGCCAGGAGGGTCCCTGCTCTTGGGGAGGTGGATTTGCCATCAGGGAGAGGAATCCCAGGTGTGAAGGGAAGGGTCTCCACTGAGATGGGGCAGCAGATTGGGGCCAAACTCTCTCAGGGTCAGTGGAGTTGGTGGGGAAGCACCCAGGGAATTCCACTGACGTGTCCCAGCCTTGGCACTGGGGGAAGGAGCCCTTGTTGTGGCTCTTGGCATCTTTGGCTTTGGCTCCATGAGGAGCTCCCTGCCAGGCTCATCCTGTGGAGAGGCAGGGCCCTGTTTTAGGCTGAAATCTCTCCGAGTATTTCCCATGGCGTGAGGGCAAACAGCTTCAGCCCTTCATTGCTTTAGACCCAACCTGAGTGCAGGAAAACCTCCATGTCCTACAGCAGAATCCACCTAACCAGGTCCTTTATTCCTCTTTTTTTTACTTCATCCGGATAAAAATGTCTACACCTTCTCCAATTCAGCAGGTAAAAACCTGGAGCATTTCTCCCTGAGAACGTGCAACACCATTCTCCAGTTTCCCTGTGCCAGTGGTGGTTCTCCTCCTGGCTGAGCATCCTCTGCATGCCCTTCTCCGTCCTTGACGCCCTGTGGGGAATTCATGGATTATCAGCAGGAATTAGGGCTTCCAGGTTAGGGGCAGTGATGGAACATGGACATGCCAGTGGATGTCACCAAAGGGAAGCTGCTGCCTGGCCCCCCAGCCCTCCCGATTCCCGCGTGGCTCCTGCTGGAGCACCAGATGGGCTTTAATCAGGACCGCCGCAGGGTTATTATTAAGAGACATCTAGTTCTGGATGAGAGAAGATTATCCAGGGTTTATTTCCAGCTGATAACACTCTGCCCTTCCATAACACCTTTTATCTGAGGATCTCGGAGCTCTTGGCAGACTCAGTTAATGAAGACTCCCGTTGGCCCCCGGAGCCGCGGGTGAGACCCGGGCAGGAGAGCTGCAGCTGCAATTAGGAGGGATGGGCTCGGGCAGGCAGATGAGGCACATGATCCCCTGCCCCGTCTTTGCTGTCTTATTTGCATGTTTATCTCCCCTGTGCAGCTGAGAGCAGTGAACCCAGAGGTTGCATCGCCTGCCCAGAGTTCTCCTAAGGTGCTGCACTGGACTGAAAGCATGTGGATCCCCTTTTCCAGCCCCAGAAGGAGCTGGATGCAGAGACACATCGGTGGTGCATGATGCTGGCTTTGTCCTCTAAGTCTCCCTGTTCTCCTTTCCCAGCGCTGCTTTTCCATGGGCTCCAAGTCTTGGCTCTGCTTGAGTTTTCCTTCCTGCAAACCCAACCTCTGAGTCTTCCTTTGCTCAAAAATAACAACAAAACCCCTCACAGGCCTCCAAAAAAGAGCTTTTGCTGCCTCTCCCCACAGGGCCAGATTCCTCAATAGTGATTTCTCTGGAGAATAGCTGGGCCCGAGGTTTCCTTCCCCTCCTCTTTTCTTTTCTTTACTTTCCCCTAACTAAAAATCAGGAAGCTCTAAAATCCTCTTTGAAGTAACACTGTATGAAGAGGATTTATCCTTGTCCACTTAAATATTCATGACAGCTCGCATTTCTGTTCAAAAAGACACTTGTTTATTTAGATAAGATTTAATTTATTCATAATTTACCTAAATTTGCAGGAGCGTGCATGTACATTTTAGCTTATAAGTAGCGTAATACATAAAACATTATTGAGGCATGCAAATTACACAAATACAGCATTGGAAACTGCCTGCTTGTTTTAGGCAGATAACTAATTTCTTACCCTGACTAGAGACACAAACACAATTGCCTGGGCTTGTTGCCTGGGATTTGGTGACTCTGAATTATGCTTCCCTTAATGCAAGAGGCACAGCTCTGGAGCAGGGCCGTGGCAAAGCCCACTTTTCTTGGACTGTGAACCGTAGTAATGCCAAAGCCCTTTGCTGGAATTTTTTTTTTTTGAGTCCTCTCTCCAGAGACTCAATTTGGGTTTGTGTCAAATCTCCAAGTTCCTCTTTGTTTCCTCGGGATGGGGTTAGAATTTCTAGCAGGGTGTTGTGTCACCAGTGCCTGGGGGGTGATGGAGGGAGCAGAAATCTGTTCCACACCATCCTCTGGCAGTGTGGGATCTGCTTTTCCTGTCATGGACCTCATTTGAGTCAACACGTGACCCTAATCAATCCCTGCACCCCTCAGGGTGTTATGGCCACTTGTTGCTTTCCTTAGGGCAGAGCAACAAATGGCCCAAAAGTTCCTCGTAGCCCCCAGATATCCCATTTTCTACTTGCTTCCAGTTAATAACTGCACAAATTAGCAACCACACAATGTGCTAGGCTGGGGAAAGCAGGCTGGGCTTCCTCCCAAATCTCCAATCCCCCTGTGCCATAGGACAGCAGCACAAGGGCTGAGGCTGGAGGTGCAGCAGGGATTTTTGGGCTCCAGGTTTGGCAGCTGGGCAACAGGCACTGACTAAGCAGCATCACTGCTCTCAGCACTGTTAGAAATTGTTCCTAACAGGAGCAATTCTGGTCAGGAATGAGATGTTTGCAGGTGTGTATAGATGGAATTTAGGGTTTGTGCCTGTGAAGCCTGTAGGAGATCTCTCGAAGATGTGAATATGGGGCAGACCCTGCTGTGTAGAGCTGTGTTAGCCACAACCTCTAATTAAGGCTCTGTGACACCTCCCACGGGACTCTGCTTTCCCTTGCCTCTGTCTGTGCCAGCCTTAAACTGTTTGGGCTGGAACTCCCAGGGCCAGATGTCCTCCCTGAGCTCACAGGCTTTGTTTGTTCTGCAGGGGTGGACGAGGAGGGATGGGGACAGCAGGGCTGCTTGGTGCTTGTTGCTTTTTCCTAGCTGAAATCAGAGCCAACATTTCCCATCATCTCCAAGACTGAGTTTGATGGGGAAAATACATTTTCCCTGGGTTTGCCTGCTGCAAAAATCAGTAATGAGTATCTCCAGACCCTGAGCACTTCAGGACAAGAACCGGTGGTTTTGATGGGTCACGCAAATACCTTATTTTAATATTGGAAAAGATTATTTTCGTGGGGAAAAAATCCTATTGGGAACAGCCTTGTGCAGGTGGATAGGGAGGATAGAAATGCCCCCAGGGAGCAGTTTGTGGTGGCACTGTCTCCTGTGTCATTTGTCCTCACAGCCTCAAGGCTGCCAGGTAAACCAGAGCAGGTCCAGCCTTATTTCCATGGTCCTGCTGGGTCATGCAGCGAGGAGAAGGAGGTGGCTCTGCTTCATTTGCTTTATAAGAGAATTTAATTACAGAGGCTTAATTACAGAGTCACAGCATATTTGGATTTCCAGCAGGTCATGCCCTCACTGGGTGGACAGAACTCACCGAAGGAGCTGAGCTGCTTGTGGTGAGCTCCAGGAAAAAACCCTGTCTCAGGGTAATGGAGAAATAATGCTGGTATTAAATTAATTAATTAAATGAGTATTAAACACCTCCTGAGGAAAGGAGCTCTGCCTGTTGTGTGGGCTGGAGATCCTGGGATGAAGTGGTGCGATGCACAAGGCTTTAGTGGCCTTAACCTGGCAATGCTTAATTTAGTCAGAGATGGTGTTATCTGACCAGATCTGCCAATTGCTGCATCCCTGTCTGCAGAGAGGTTTCACAGGAGGATCAGAGGTGTTTTTAAATAGTCACAATCCCCATTTTGTCCTTTTTTGCCTGGCCTTGGCTGGAATTCCTGCACAGGCTGTGCTTTGAAGTGAGAATTTGATGATGGAGTGGGCACACTCCAAATTCTGACTTTGTTGGGACCTATTGGAGTTGTAGAAATGCAGCAGAATTCTACACGTGGTGCTAGGCTGGTGGGAATTGTGGAATCCCAGAATGGATTGGGTGGGAAGGGACCCTAAAGCCCACCCAGTGCCACCCCCTGCCATGGGCAGGGACACTTCCCACTGTCCTGGTGTGCTTCACGTCCTGTCCAGCCTGACCTTGGACACTTCCAGGGACCCAGGGTCAGCCACAGCTTCTCTGGGCACCCTGTGCCACGGCCTGCCCACCCCCACAGGGAAGAATTCCTTCCCAATATTAAATCTGTCCTCTTTCAGTTTATTTCAGCTGATATAATTGATATATTAATGCCATACAGGTGAAGAAAAACACTCCTGAAAAACCTGGGCCTGAGAAGATGTTGGCCTTCCCCAAGATCTTGGAGTGAGCTGAGATGAGGGAATTTGTGTTTAGGAGTGGGATGTGTGAAGAGTGTGTGAGCAAAAACTTCAGATTTCAAATAATTCCACTAAAATAGCTCATAATCACGTGAGTTTGATCACCTTGATGGCTGTCCTGTGCAGAAGGGAGAGATGCAGTGTTTGGCTATTCCTGAGCACACATTAATTAAGGGAAGAGATGAATATTTACTGACCAGCACCGAGCAGGGTGTATCGGAAAAGAACACGGCATCGATCGGAGTGAAAAATAAATAAATAACAGAAATGTCCCCCCCAACACCACCTGTAGATGTATTAGGGAGAAAATATTGAACTGGGCTCTCCTGGCTCCCATGCAATTGATGCAATTTATTTTCAATTTGTCAAACGTGGCATTGGAGCAGCAATTGGTTTTGGTGATTTATTAGGAATTTTCTAACCAGGGCACTCTGTCATTGGAGTTACTTCACTTATGTTCAAGTAGATTTTTGTCTTTCTGCAAGCTCAAGCTGTGAAGCCAAGGAGGTGAGTTTTTCTATATCCTCCCCCCCACACACACTTTTTTTTTTTAACCAAAAGGGAAAACTGAAAGAAACTCAGCCAAAAAGGGAAATGGGGAAAAAGTAGCAGAATTGACATATTTTAAACATCATGACAGGATGGGCTGTTTAAATTGCCTCTGTGAATTGATTTAAAAGCTGTTGGAAGGCATCTCTATTTCATTAACTGTCTTTCTCCTTCATTTCAGTCACTGGAGTCATTGCCTCTTATTACCTTCCAGGTTCGTGATATCCATCCACATGGTTATTTTAGTTATTACTATCTGTATACAGAAAATGTAAGAGGCAATTTTGGGGCAGAAGCAGCTTGGGAGGGATGTGGGGATAGTAAAATAAATAATTTGATTTCTGTGTGACACCCATGATTCAAAGCCATCAGGATTACAGGAGTGTTTGTGCTGGATATGCATTTTGGTCAGAGCCTGGGGAAAAGTGAGGGTTTGTGGTATCAAATCTAGATCTGGTTCTGAAGTGTTTTCCCACACTGAATAACCAAGAATGAACCCACAGCAGATTTTCTCCTGGGAATTAGGTGCTGCAGTATGCTCATGGTGTTTTTCAACCCTTCTGACAGGAGTTTGGTGAGTTTGAAGTGTATTTTCATTTACCTTCCTCTCCAAGGTAGAGCTTGGGGAGCAGGAGGACCCTTTCCTTACCCTTGGGGACATTGATGATCCTGTCCCTCAGGGAACATCAATGCTCCCCTTATTTATTTACCAGCTCAAAAGGTGCACGTGGCACCTGCAGAGGCTGCTGGATGTCACCAAGGTTTGTGGGGGGAAGAAAAGAGGAAAGCTTTCGGGACGTCCTTCCCAAAGCTTTCCTTTTCAGACCTAAACAACACAGCGAGCTCCAGATTATTTTCACGTTTTCAAAAACGCTGGAGTTTCCAGTCTGTTTTCCCAGAGCTCTGTGGAGTCATCAGCTGTTTACAGCACTTAAAAGAAAAATGTGGTGCTTCAGAGACTTCGCTTCTGTTTGCTGTCTTTACCACCAACTAATTGGTTGGATAACGAGCAAATATTTTTCCTCTGTTCCTCAATTTCCAAGCTTTTTGACTTGCAAGCAGGAAGAGCAGAAGCTGCTGGTGGCTGGCAGGCAGTGAGTGAGGAAGGAGCTGTGGGGAGGGATGGGATTGCAGGGCAGGATCCTGCTGTCCCCACGGTTTGTGCCTTTCCTGCTGTGCTTTTACATCCACAGGTCTGGTCTGACTCATCTTTAGAGCAGGTGGGGAAGGGAAGGGAAGGGAAGGGGGAAGCTCTGCAGGGCAGGGTGACCAATAGTTCCCATTTGGTGGGAACAAAACATCCAGGAGCCTTGATGGGAGGACTTGGATGATCCTGTTATCAGGGTGGCTGTGGTGAGGAGAGACAGCTCCTGGCTGCAGGGACCAGCATTACCTTGATTTAAAGGCAGTGTTTGTGGCTTTAAATGGAATTCTCTGGCCTGGCTGGGTTTGATTCAGCCCCAGACAAGAGCTGCTGGAGGAGCCCATGGCTGTGGCTCACAGTGAGGTTCTGCTGGGGTGTAAAGGCAGCAGCCATGGAGAGCTGGACACCCTGAGTGCCCCAGGAGACAGAGCTGACTCTGGAAGGAGCTGATCCCAGCATGAGGATACCCCTGCAGTGAACAGCAAAGCTTCCCATGTGGACATGACTTACAAACTGTTCCCAGACTGGAACCTTCACCCAAATTCTGGCACTCAGGAGAGCAACCTTCACCCTGGGCTCGTGCTGGGGGAGCATCACCCACACCCAGCACCCAGCAGCATCAGGTGCCAGGGTTTTACCCCAGCCTCTGCTGCTGCTGAAGTGAAACCAGTCCAGTCTGAGGTGGTGAAGGATCTCAAGGGGCTACATGAGGAAACTTGGCTTGTTCAGCTGGAGGAGACTGAAGTCCTCCTGAGGGACAGCTCCCATCTCTGCTCCCTGTGACAGGGACAGGAATCAGGGAATGGCAGGAGCTGGGTCAGGGCAGGCTCAGGCTGGATTTAGGGAAAGGTTCTGCTTCCCCCAGAGGGTGCTGGGCACTGCCCAGGCTCCCCAGGGAATGGGCACAGCCCCGAGGCTGCCAGAGTTCCAGGAGTGTTTGGACACCAGGGATGCCCAGGGTGGGATTGTTGGGGTGTCTGTGCAGGGCCAGGAGCTGCACTGGATGATCCTGGTGGGTTCCTTCCAACTCAGGATATTCTGTGAACCCTCCTGGCTGCCTGGAAGTGTTGCTTTGACTCCCTCCTGCCCTTAGAGGATCATGAATGTGTGTTCCCAGACATACAAAGACACCTTGGCAGGAGGCTCAGCAGCCTGGCTCCATCTCACCTGCCCCTCACACCCACTGTTGGGGATGGCACAGGGACAATGTTCTGTGCTGGTTTAGCTTTTTCCTGTCTCCATCTGAGCTGTTTGGGATAGCCTTGTTCATCCTCTAGTCAGTGTTCTGTGTCTCTGCATGAAGGGAAAACCAAACTGTGGGAATCTGCAGGACCAGTCTGACACTCTGGGAGCACAGAGCTCCTGCCCTGAGGAGAGCCAGGTGCTGCTGTGGCATCTCTCAGACTCCCTCCTCACCCCCAGTTACATCCACACCCACCCCAAACAGCACAGACAGGACCCCATTGTCCCACCACCCATGGCAGGACCCCACTAGCTGTGAACACATCCCCTGCAGCATCCAGTTTGCAAGGCCCATCACTGGGAAATGTTAATGCTGATTCCTGGAGCACATGCTGGATAATGGCATTTCCCAACATCTGTTCTCATTTCAAATTCAGGCCTTTTTTACACACAGCTTTTGGTGCTGGTGCCACCTCGCACTTGCAAGGTGGCAGAATGGGAAGTGGCAGTCTCCAGCCCAAACAAAGCACATCCTGAAATTTTATTAATGAAGATTTGCAGCTGCTCCTGGGACTTGGCAAGTGCCTGCAAAGGCTGGTGACAGGATTCATTTGGTGAAACATCCTGGTGATAAATATCAAGTGGGAGCTATGAGCAAGCTGTGGTCAGTTCACAAGTGGGTTTTTCATGTTGGCTGGGGAATAATTCGGTTTCCAGTGGCAGCAGAATGTGTTATTTCTCCTCCCTCTCCCTTGCCAACCTCCTAAAGATGCTGCAGGACTGAGCTCGTAAAGGAGCAAGTGTTCAGCCACTCACCTCGTTTCCAAGCCAAGGCTGATCAGCCTTGAAAGGAGAAGGAGCTGGTGAAGCCTGAAAGCTGGGACATGCTTTGGGCAGAGAGGGAAGGGCTGTGGAGGCAGGCAGGGTGTTCTGCAGGTGAAGGCAGCAGTGATACTTATGGTAGATAATCACCCTGATCCATCTGGGCTGAAAAATTTACTGATTGAGGCAGGACAGTGTCCCGTGGGAGAAATAACCTTCCTGTTCTCAGGGCTTCACTGTGAGGGTCGGGGTCCCTTAGGAGATGCTCCCTGCCTCATCCCAGGGCTGGTTTAGCTGAAATACTATCTGCTGTTTTCCTTCTATTTTCATCCATTCCTGGCACTTCCCATCTCCAGCTTGTTACAGGCTTGGCAGGGAAAAGAGAATGGGAAAGAAATCTTTCATTTCCATTTCCAAAGCCGTGCTTCAGTCCCGAGGAGCAGGCGCAGAGCTGCTGATGCTCACGGAGCTGTCTCTGACAGCTCGATGCCAAAGGGAAACCTGGGCTTCCATTTCCAGCCCTGTCCCCCCTGGGCAGAGCTGAGGAGTTCGTGGGGATCAGCAGGGAGAAGGAAAACAATTTGATCAAGGGGCCCTGGAGTCAGGCACATGGAGAAACTGGTCTGGTGGGGTTTTTCAGATTCCATCAGTGTCAAGTTGATTTTATTTTTAGAGCAGTGATGATATTAAAAATAAAAGGCAGGGGGGGTGAGTAAAGCACCTACAGGTATATGGGGCAGAGCCCCCATCAGCTGCTCAGCTGGTCCTTCCTGACCAACTCAAAGCTTTTCAGAGCTGATTATAGGAGATTTTACAAGCTTCTAAATATTTTTAGGTGTAATATTTTTGCTGTGCGTAGCCACACTTATCTATTGGCTCACCAATATCCTGCATTTTGCAGTATTTGGGAGTGGGGAGAACATTTTGTGCAATGTAGGGGGAAGGGGAATCCCTGGGGGAGGTGCTTCATTCTGTCATTGTGTAATTCCAGTGAGCCATGTCTGGTACCAGCATTAGGGATTGCTAAGGAAAATTGGTAAAAATGCTGCAGCAGGCAGACGTGTCTCCAGACACATCTCCTCCCTCCAGACAGGTGCTGCCCTAACTCTTAATTGCCAAAAACTGCTTCAAGACCCAAAGGCTGATGTGTCTGTCCCAAAACGCTCCCCCCTTTCAGCGTCAACTGCCCTCACCCACCCTCAGCACCCAAACCAACTTTTGGTTCCTTCCAAACCCACCAGGGTCAGGTCCCTGCTGCCACACACACCCAGAGAAGTGAGCTGGTGTTTGGGGGAGACACATCCCCTGTTTATAGGCAGTGAGTGGGGACTGTCTCCAGATGTGTCCCTCGAGTTTTTGAAATGTTTTTCATCTGTGAGAGAAAGGAAGGCAAACCCGTGGGTGGCAGAGCATTGCCTGGAGAAGTTCTGCTCTCTTCTTCTTTCACTCAGCCCCAAATTCTTCCCTGCTAATGACAGTCATGTGCACATATGTGAGACTATTATATATTTATATTTTTATCATCATCATTATTATTGTGTTCTAGATTGCCGCAGCAAAGCTACCCATAATCAATGCTGAGGGAAGATGAAAGTTCACTGCTTTCTGTGCTAAGGAATAAGAAAATAGGAGGAGTTTTAGACTTCTCTGACGTTTTCCTTCTGAGCAAAAAAGTAGCAGGAAAGCAATAAAATAAGGCTTCCAGTCAGAACTCCAGCTGCCAGGAGAATTATTTGCAGCCTGGGCTCTGGAAAGGCTTTTTTACATCTCAAGCCAGGCAGGTGAGACTGGTGCTCAGTGGTGCAGGGCAGGGCTGCCTTTCACAGGGCAGCTGCAGCCAGCAGTGAAGGGGGCATGTCCTCAGTGATGCCAGCCCCTCCCTGAGCCTCGTGTCAGGAAAAACAAGGGATTTCTGTGATTTTCCTCTGCTTTGTTGCAGAGCTCGCGCTGCTCTGGTGCAGACAATGAGGCTGAGAAGCTGGCAGAAATGCCAGGGTGCTTTAATGAAGAATCCTGAGCAGGGCATAAAACCCCCACTAATGCTGGCTCGGAGCCCGCAGAGGTGAGCTGGTCCTCTCGAGAGGATGGTGGGTAAAAATCGGCCTGCGATGGGTAAAAAGCTCTCAATAAATGGAGATCCTGGTCCACTCTCAATGAGCCGCTTCCGCTTTGCTGCTTCCCGTGACCTCGCTGAGTTTCATGGCATTGGTGACAACACAAACATGTGAGTCCTGTGCCAGGAAAGCCCAGGCTTGGCCGGCAAGCAGGAGAGAGGGAGCAGAGCCATGGCTTTGTGGTGATCCCAGCGGTGGTGGGCAAGGAGAGGCTCTTCAGTGGAGCTGCAGGTGACTGGGGCTGAGCGCAGCAATCAGGAGCTTATTTATCCCAGCCTGGAGTGTCACGCTCTGGTGAGCAGGCACTTCTCGTTGCTCATCTCGAAATCCCAATCGAACGGCTTCATTATCACCCAGCAGTGTTTCCTTTGTGGATAACAAGTCACACTGCGAGCATTAATGGAGCGTCGGATGGATTTGTGTTGTGGGATTGTTGTAAGCGCTGATTGAAGTTTTGCCTGTGATTAGGGGACCCAGTCAGGTGTGAGAGAGGGAGTCTCTGCTGCCTCCATGGATGTGGGTTTGCAGCGCCTCTCCAGGGGGTGTTCCTTACAAAGTCAACTTAATGAGTTCCGTGCAAGACAATCCAAGTTTGCATTATCCCAGCTGGCACCTGTCGCCGGCAGTGTGTCACCACCCACAGGAAACTGTGCTCCAGACACTGCCTGGCATTTTAGCAGCTGTCTAGAGGGGTTGTGGCGGGGCATCATCCTCCCTGCAAAACCTGGACCTCATTCTGCAGAGGTGGACACAGAGGAGGGTGAAAGGTGTGAGCTCATCTTCTCACCTGCTCAAGAACAAGAAAACATGTCAGGGACGTGAGAAACATTCTTTTCTTGCTGTATGGAAGAAACAGGACATCAGGTGAGGTAGGAGCTTCTTGTCCAGCAGCTGTGGGAGTTGGGAGGCAAAGTTGCTCCACCTCAGCTGAACACTGTGGCACTTTCATTCCTCGAGGAGATCAGTCGTGAATTCATCCTTAATTGGGATGAATGTGGAGCTGGGGGAGAGGCTGGTGGCACAAGCTATCAATTTTACCAATGAAAAATGATAGGAAGTGGCATCCTCTCTGTCTGGCAGGCTCCCAGCCTCCCCCACTGCACACCTCATTATCCTGTTCCACTGCTTCATCTCCATAGCATTCGTCCCTAATGATGGCGGAGGGATATTCATTCTCTGGAGTGTGATTTGATTGTTACCAGCCCAACCCCTGTTCCCTCTGGAGTGGGGAATATTTCCAAGTCATCATGGCTTGCTCAGTCTGAACTGGTGGGTATAAGCTGAGGGTGGAGGATGTCCAGAAGGATGTGGTGTTACACCTGCTTGGTGTGTGCAATATTTCCAATTCAGCCTTTCCTGGTGTGTGTAACATTTCCAATTCAGCCTTTCCATCGCTGTTTCTGGCCAGATTCCTGTTTCCTTGGCTCCAGGAGAAGCTTTACTTGGAGAAGGGTGCTCAGACCTGCCAGGGAGTCGTAGAGCTGAGTTGTGGGTTAGGCAGAAAGCTGGGAGGTGCAATAAAATGGACGACGCTGGGTGTCCAGACCATAAATTCATTCAATTACCCTGCAGGCTGTGGGCAGAGTGGGCTGTAAAACTGCTCCTCGTCTCCTGGGGAGCCTCACACAGGATCTCAGGGCAGCCCCTGACACTTTGGGGTGTCCTTGTGGATCTCCTTTCTCTCTCCCCAGACTTCCCCAGGTTCTCCAGTGGTTCCCATTAGGATGAGCCCCACGGGCTGGGCACCCTGGCCAGAGAGAGCTGCCAATCACAGCTCCCGTGTCCCGACTCCAGCAATCTCTTCAAAGGCTCCTACCAAGTTAATGAGGATTGATCTGCTTCTCATCAGATCACTTTGTCTGTTTTTAATGAACCTGGGCATTTCCAAGCCTTTCTTTCCCCTTAAAAATGAGCTTCCAGATAAATACTCTCCTTCCAGTCCATGGCAGCTGATTCCCTCTGCATTCCCCCAGAATTAAGGTTTGGATTGAAGGAGGCACCCTCCAGCCTTGTGGTGGTCACATGTGTTGGTTTTGGAGGGAGGCTTAAATTAAGCAAATCTTATATTTGGTCTTAAATAAAGATGGATTTAATTACAATTAACTGTCTCACTGAGTGGTGGTCTGAGAAAGCCGGCTCAGCCCTGATTTTTCTATCTAAGATTCAGACGTAAGCCCTCAGAAAACACCCAGATTTTAATTCTCTCCTGGACAGGCTAAGCCTTGAATAGTAAAAATAAAAGTGGGAAGAGCAGTTCAAGAGGAGCCCTCAGAGCAATGAAATTAGTGACTTTTTTGTCCAAAAAATATTGCCTTAGGCAGCTGGGATAATCCACCCTGCTGTCCATAGCATTGCCAGGAGAGAGCTGTCAGAATAATGGGGTCTTTGAGAAATCACTGATGGTTCTGGTGTAAATGTCCACCTGCTGCTGGAACTCTCTGTTCCCTGTCTTACCCATTTTCAGGGAATCCAGAGGGCTGAAGTCCTGCCCTGTCATCGCTTCCCCTGGTTGGTAAATCCCTCATACACATGTTGCCATCTGGTCCCTAATGCTTTGTGTCAGTTTAAGTTCCCCTAAGCTCTTATTGACCATTTCTTGTGTTATCTGCACACTCCCTAATTCCTCTTCTCCTCTCCCCAGGGATCTGATCCCTGACTTAGGCAAATCCTCATCCCCTTCATTTGTGAACACAGATGGAAAAGTAAATATTGTAAGTGTCGGTGTCAGCTTCTTATCCTCTTCTGCCTCCAATTTCCCTCTGTCAGTCTTATCTGTGCTGGATCCACTTATCTCCCGTGTCTGTATAATGGTCTTTTCCTTCTGTGTTTTTGTAAAAGCCGGGAGATTCTTGTCGTTAACTGTCGTTTCTCCTTTAATTATATCCCCGTGTGTTTACCTTCCCCAACCCATGCCCCTGCTTCTAACACATCCCCACTTCTAAGCAGGCGAGTTTTCTTTGTACCTGACTTTGATTAAAGATGGGAACGTCACCAAATCCCGTGTTCTGGAAACTCAGAGCCTGGGGCTGTTTGAAGCTGAGCCTGAATTCCGTGCGGAGCCAGCACTGCTGTGACTCCTGGGGTGGGGCACAAGGGAGGTGTGGGACATCACAAAGTGATGAACTGAGAGAAATCGAGGTGGGATTTATGGCTGAGTGTCTGGATTTTCCTGTCTGCCAGATGGGGAGAGCGTTTCCTACAAAGAGTTGTGTGGGTGGAAAAAGGACAGGGGCAGAGCTGAGCTGCCCTTTCCTTTGTGATTTTTCATGGATGCAGGAGCATTTTGGGGCAGACCACAGCCAAAAGGCAGGGGATCTTTAAGGGGGGTTTAAGCCATCAAGCTGCCCAGGTGCTTTGGAGTGCATTTCTCCCTGGAGAGGTGCAGCCTGCTGGGTGCTCCCAGCTTTGTGCTGACATCAGACCCACCCCAAACCCGGGGATTTGATCATGGCTGATGTTATAACCTGGGTAAATCGATTTATTTTACCTGTAAGTGCCCCACAATAGTGTTTATTACATAACAATTCCTGTCAGGAAAGTGTCTCAGTGTATGATGTACAGCAACACTAAACGCTGGGGTAGCAGGAGGGCCCTGCTTTCTGCAAGCTGCAGCAGTTTGTAATTTCAAGATCAATATGATGATGTGTTTTTCGAATTTTAATGAATAAACTACACTGGTGTTTGTTGTTTACCTGCTTTCTGATTTTTTAACAAGTGGCTCTAGTGATAATTACCAAAATTCTGTAGTCACAGAAGGAGGGAGGAGGGCAGGGGGGAACCTGGATCCTTCATAACTCTCCAACTGGGCAATTATCTCCATACTGTATGTGCTGCTTTTCTATAAATGTTGAAATTCAGTAATTACCACTAGAGCCAGCCGTGACATTTCGAAAGCAGATACATAACAAATAGGGATGCCATGGAGTCATTAAAATTCAGATATCAAAACAGCTCTCCCTATTCTTCTTTGCATGAATCCATCTCTTTGTTTCATGAAGAATTCAGTTGCCAATTAAATACCTTTTCTTTCCTTTTCCTTTATTTTTCCCCCCGTTTTCTTTTTCCTTTTGCAAATGAATTCTAATCTCCATGAAAGGAGCTGAATTGACAGTCGTGACAGTTGGTGCTTTAGGAAAAAACATGGATGAGTTTAGTCCTTCCTAAGGAACCCAGCCAGCACCTCCCCAGATTTGGAAATGGTGAGGTAGTATTGAAATTTCAGGGAGGGAGGGATGTTTTTCCAAGCAATTCCCTTTCTCTCCTTGTGGCACCTTTTTTCCTGCTCATCCTAAAAGGAAAAGCACTTCCAATAACTTTGGGGAACCTCTTTGTGCCTGTCCCACCAGAGCTGTGGTTTCATGGCCAACAGGAATAGCTCAATTATCTCCCAAATTGTTATTCCTGCTGCAGTCTCATAGCAATCCCTGGCATCTGGCAGTCGGAGCTTTTTATTAGCTGTTTTTTTAGTGGTTTGGTGGTTTGTTGGTTTGTTTTTTTTTTATTTTTTAACAATGTTGTCTTGTTTATGGGTTTGACTCTTGGAAGACAGGATGTGATGCCTCCCAATCAGTTGCTAATGAAACGTAGGGATTGACAGGCTGGAATTGATCCTGCCTTTGTAATCCTGGAGCAGGCAGACAGGTCTGTCTGTGAACCTGTCAGGGGTTGTGTGTAAGACAGGTGTGATGAAAACAAGGAGAACAGCACCTTCCGAAACCTCACGGGCAGGAAAACCTGGAGGCTTTCAACTCCTCCCTCCCTGTATCTGAGTTTGTGTGCTATGCCAGGAATGTCTTTTGGAGACAGCAGGATGGGATTGTTCAGAGAGGGGCTGGCTTGTGGAGGGAATTCTGGTCCTTAAGCATGGAAAAGCACCATGAGCCTAAATAATTACAGTGTCACAGTCATGGAATGGTTTGGGTTGAAAAGGACATTAAAGCTCACTCAATTCCACCTCACTTCCATGGGCAGGGACACCTTCCACTATCCCAGATTGCTCCAAACCCCAATGTCCAGCCTGGCCTTGGACACTTCCAGGGATCCTGGGGCAGCCACAGCTGCTCTGGGCACCCTGTGCCAGGGCCTGCCCACCCTCCCAGGGAACAATTCCTTCCATCTAATCCTGTGGCAGTGGGAGCCATTCCCTGTGTCCTGTCCCTCCAGGCCCATGCAAGGAGTTTCTCTCCATCTTTCTTGTCAGCTTCTTCAGGCACTGGAAGGATGATGAAAGGGCTTGGAAGGGTCCATGCTCCTAAAAAGCAATGGTTTTTGTCTTATATGGCTTCATTCCACTTTCTTTGTAGTTTGCCCACAGCAAAGATCTCTTCATGTTGTGAACAACACCCTGACCTCTCTTTTAGGCAAATTGTTTATTGCATCCTTCCTCTAGGAAATCATTCTGGGACTGGGAGATCTCCTTTTGTACTAAAGAGCTGCAGTAGCTTGTACAAATTAAGAAGGCTTCAAGTCCATCCTTTGGTTTTCCAGCCATGCCCAGATTTGCTCCTCTCTGGGAGCAAAGCCTTGGATGAGCCCACTCAGGGGGAGCTTGGCCAAGGTTTATTCTCAAGCCTGGTGCTTCTGTGTTAAGGTGAATAAGAATAATACTCACTTCAAGGAGAGATGAGGCCCTTGTGTTGACTACATTATCATTTATACGAACAAAAAGAGCTTAAAATGTTAGCATATCCTTTTGAAAATGGAGCTTTGCATCTATTAAGAGGAAGGAAACACAACCTGCGGTGCATTATATTTCCAAGCACCTGTCAAGAAACACTTAGGGCTGTCACCTGCTCAGGGAGCATCCAGCTTGAGGAATAAATTGGGAAAGCTCCCTGAGAGCTGATCCCCCAACAAAGGGATGGGAGATGCCACTCAGTTAAAGCCCAGCCAAACACAAGGCTGGGATCTGCACAGGACAGAAGCTCGGGGATCTTGGCGGATTGAGAGGTGCAAATGTTTGCTGGCCTGGATAGGAACACATCTCCCAGCTTGGCTTTGGATTTGGGTGAGATTCCCTCATTTGATTTTGGCAGCACGGTTTTTAGCCTGGCTGGAATAAAGAGAGAAAAAACAAACTTAATATGACCCCT